>QANT01007643.1:0-108305 GCA_003254885.1 Purshia tridentata
CGAAATTTCCATCGAAATCGAAATTACATTCCTTGCCATTTGTACCTTTTTACTATTTATTAAGCCCAAATAAGAAAGCACATATTCCTGTGGGTTTACTTTTTAAAAATCAAGTACTATAGTACTTTTGAAACTTGTTACTATTAAATTGTAATAATTCTTACTTTGTAAAAAAACTTTAAAAAAAAGCAACTTATACAAAATTTACATATTTTTTTGTATAAACCCATAAAAAATAGCATAAAACAAAAAAATAAAGCTCCTTTTTTTTTTTCTATATTTAGAATATTGTTTCTTGGACAATAGCAATCACTCTATTGTTACTGTCTCTATTATTACTGTTGACCACCCTATTGTTACTATTAGACAATATCAATCATATATTATTACTTAGAATCCAATGCTTACAAATTGAATATGCACATAAACACAATATTGATCCAAATAATAAATTGTTACTAATACATATAGAAAGATAGTCAAAGTTGCCAAAAATTATTAGAAAAGCTTATTGGAGACAAATCTATTCAACAAACAAATGACATTTGTTTTCTAGAGCTCACTAGTATCAACTTGCTTCTTGGCAGGACCCAACTAAATTCCTTGAACTTGTGTTGCAACAAATATCAAAGTTTTGAGAAACACCTCCTACAACACATACACAACTAAGAAACACCGACACTCCAAAGAGGTGGTGTGTCAAGTGTCCAACACGCCAGGACATGCGTCCGACACGTATACTACACGGCTATAGTCGTGTCCGTTGACTTTTTTCAAGTTTGACTCTTCTACACGCTGCTGACAAGCCTTCGACATGCAAGGACACGAAAATGGGACATGGCAAGAGGTTTTTAACAAAAAACCAAAGCATTTCTTAAAAACAAGAAAAAAATTGAAAAAAGAGAAAGAAAACAAACCAAAGAAAGACTGAAAAGAAAGAGAGAGAGAGGCAAATCAACGACTGACTAGGCGTTGCGAGGAGATCAGCCACTGATTGGGCTCGGCGACTAACTGGCGTCACGAGAAGATCGACGACTGACTGGGCGTTGCAAGGAGATCGGCCACTAACTGGGCTCGGCGACTGACTGGCGTCGCGAGCAGATCGACGATTGATTGGGGGCGTCGCGAGCAAATTGCGACTGACTGGGCTCGATGCTGGGCGTGGTGACTGGGTGTGCGAGGCAGATCAGCACTAGCCTGTGGCGACTGATTGGGTTGTGGTGGGGCAGATCTACGCTTGGGTGTGATACTGATCGGTAGGCCTAGTTTATTCTTTGAAATTTTTGGGTTTTCTAACTATTGGTCTTTCTGATATTGAACTAAAAAGTTCTTTTTATCAAACTTCTAGTTATATGAATAATGCACCTAAAAGTGACGATACTTGCCACGATTGTTATGTGTATGATATTTATTCTAATTATAGGTGGAATAATCACATTAATAGTTGCATTGACAGTTATCTTCGTTCTCAAATTTGTAATGATAGTTACATTTTAAGTAATAGTGTCAATTACAGTGATAGTTACATTTATTGGGGGGAAAATGAAACCATTTCTGGAGCTTGGGTTTTGGTTTCCTCCCTCTTGGGAAAACATTTATTACTTATTCTATTTACTAAATTAATTTTGAAAATTTTTAAAATAAATTAAAATAAATATTACTTGTGTTTAATAAATAAGGATATAACTGAAAAAATAAATCAATTTTATTTTATTTTCCTACACAAATCAAACAGAGAAATGGAAATAAAAAAATAATTATTGGTTTACTTTTCCAACATTACCAAACGAGGGAATGTAAAATTACATTCCCTTCTCCTTGGAAAAAGTATAGGAATTGATTTCATAAATGAGGTTATAATTGAAAAAATAGATCAATTTTATTTTATTTTCCTACACAAACCAAACAAGGGAATAGAAATAAAAAAGAAATTATTGGTTTACTTTTCCAACATTACCAGACGGAACAATGTAATCTTACATTCTCTTCCCCTTGAAAAAAGCATAGGAATTGATTTCCTAGGAAATCAATTCTGGAAACCAAACGGGCCATAAGGGAAATCATTTTTCTTGGGTCAGGAAATAATTTCCCTTCTATATATTTACTAGATAATGGAATGTAATTGATTTCTCATTTCTAAGACTTCAAAACTTGAACCAAACAGGCCTATAAAGTAAACGGATCTAAACACGCGAATACGGGTTAGCGGGCTGAATATCACGGGCTAAGCTATGATGACGTGAATCCGACCTGACCCAACTCATTAGAATTGTCTGGGCGGGTTGGCCTAGTGATGCTCTTAGAATTATCATTGGAAATGAATGAAAAAAGAGCAGTTTTGAGGGTTTCAGGCCGGACTCGTTGGGTTACGGACGAGTGACCGCAGTCTGAGTACCTTCCGAACTTGCCGCTCAGAACCCCATGCAATCATACGTGGTTACCAACACTTAATTTACCAAAATAGCCTCCGACAATTCAACATTCTCTCTCTCACTCTCACAGACACTGAGTCTCGGTCTTTCTTCAGTCTTAGCTCTCAGCCGAAAAACCTAAAACGCAAAAAACCAAAAAAAAAACCCAGCACGAATTTCGATTCTCTGATTCGTTGACGGTGGATCTATCTTATCTGGACTCGCATGTCTCTGAAGGATCCTAACTCAGTCGGTTTCATTTGGTAACTGCAAATGGGGACCCGTTTTGGATCTGTGTTTTGTGCTGTCATCATCTTTGTTTGCTTAGGACTGTGCGGGATTGGTTCGGTTTCAGCTCAGAATCGAAGACCCAAGAATGTTCAGGTTGCGGTTCGGGCCAAATGGTCGGGTACTCCATTACTCCTAGAAGCTGGGTACGCTGCTTTCTTTCTAAAATTTATGTTTTGGTATCTTTTTGAATTGATTCTATTGGTTGAGTGATTAAGTTAGTTTCATGTACCTTCCATCTGAATTTTGAAATGGGTTTTTGCTTTTTTCTCATTCATTATTATATTTTATGAATGTGAATGTATGCTTATTTATTATATCATTTTTTCTTTTTTCATGTGGAGTCTGCTATGAATTTGTTGTTAATGTTGAAACCATTGTTGTTTTAATGCAAAGCGCATGCTTAATCAGTGATTATGAACCCCTTTATTCAAGAGAAAGGGAAAATGATGGTTGAATAGGAGTGCCTTTTAGCAACAATGGAGTGGAAATGCCGTAACGAATTATAATCCCATTCGTAAAACAAACAAAAAAGGATGACAGTTATGAGTACAAATTTTTTCGAAAGAGAAAAAAGAAAGGGTGTATATTTCCTTGTCAAAAAAAGGAGTAAATCTCTTTTGGAGGGAAAGATGTGGGAATATGCTAAAGCAGAAAAACAAATAATATAAATCTCTTTTGGAGGGAAAGATGTGGGAATAATGCTAAAGCAGAAGAACAAATAATATCTAGCAGTTCTTTTGTAGTGAACCCAAATGAAGATAGTCAATCTTAACTAATTTGGTCACTTTCTGAATTCTCTCTCTTTAAAATAGAAATGAAAGAATTCTTTAATTCGATGGAGATTTGATGGTGGCCTGTATGACACTATGCAAAGACCAAATCGTTCATTCCCTGAAGATGACCAAAATTATGACACCTTCCATGGAGAAACTAGCATTGGGGCTGTGCTACTAGTCCCATGAGTTTTTCACATTAATGTCCAAACAGAATGAGCCACGGGACCATGAAGGGGATGATGGTTTTGAGTGCCCCTTAAGTATCAGAGTAAACTTATCATAAGCACATGGGCTTTGCTCCCTGTGGAAGTTCTAAATGAAATGGAAAATTAAGGTGATTTTGAGTTTATACAAAACTTCCATCTGGACCTTGGAAATGCATGCATGTTCATGAGAAAACCATTACTGTAGCATATATGATGGTTACTGTGTTTTTATGATGTTTAGAATAGAATCATATCCATTAGATGAGCTAGGTACTGAAGCTTTAGTTTGCTTGAGAAAGATATAGATGATTATTCTTTAGATAATTTAGAATTTGAAGTTGGAATGGCTGGCTGGATCAACAAATTAAATTTCTTTTTGTAAATGTAGTTTAGTTCTTATGTTGTGTCTTCTCTAAGCTTTTTGTCTTATTGCAGTGAATTACTATCTAAAGAACAGAAAGACCATTTTTGGGACTTCATTGAAGTCTGGCATCATGCTGAGAAGGATGATGTTGATTCTTCTACCGCTAAAGATTGCCTAAAGAAAATTGTAAAACATGGGCTCTCAATTTTAAGTGAACCATTGGCATCTTTGTTTGAATTCTCTCTTATGCTGAGATCTACATCCCCAAGATTGGTGCTTTACCAGCAACTAGCTGAAGAGTCTCTTTCTTCTTTTCCTCCTGTTGATGAAAGTAATTCAAGTAATGCCAGTGGAGTTTCAGAAGCAAATGAGAATGTGGAAAGTAAAAAGTCAGATCCCTTGAATGTTGGTCTAAACCCCAAAGGCCCTAATGGCAAATGTTGTTGGGTGGATACTGGAGGTGCACTGTTTGTTGATGCTGCAGACTTGAAAATTTGGCTCCACAGTCCTAGAGATGTGTAAGAACTGCTCTTTCATTTGATCTTATTCTCTCTTTTCAATTTTTTGGTCTTATTCTCTCCTCTCTCTCTCTCTCTCTCTCTCTCAAAAAAATAATTGCCATATTGGGCATAGTTCCTTAGTTTATTCTTCTTGGTTTTCAGTTATGGGGATTCATTTCAGCAGCCTGAACTTTTCGAATTTGACCACATCCATTTTGATTCAAGTGTTGGAAGCCCAATTGCTGTTCTTTATGGAGCTCTTGGAACCGATTGCTTTAGGGAGTTTCATGTCACCCTAGTTGAAGCTGCAAAAGAGGTTAACACCTGAAGTTATATACTTTATATCCTTTTGTGCATTATAGTGATTAATCACACTGCGTTAGATTTTTCTTGTTCTTTGAATTGAAATAACCTGTCCTAGAAGGCTAGAAATGGGTATTAGTCATATGAGGGGACTTCAGTGGGTGATCCTGTAGTATTTAAGCATAGCAAAGTATAAGTAATTCTGGATTCATTAAGAATTTTTTCCGTCACTTGAGCAACATATATTTCTTTTGCTTAGTTACCAACTGGTTTTAGAATTAGAGGCTTATATTACCATGTTAGCTGCCGGTCCCTTTGTAGCCTGGTGGCTTTGTGTTATATCAATGTTCATTATTAGGTCTTAGGTTCTAATGCCATTGTCAGAAAATTAGAAAAGATGTTACCATGTTAGTTGTCTTTTGTCTTTGGACCTGCATTTAATTTATGCTCTTAAACCATATGGCATATTTTCAAACTGTTGCCAGTAGAGGGAGTAGTGCATCAGACTTTAGCTGCAGAAACTGAATTTAGACTTCTTCTCAACACAAGTACTTTTTTCCACTTAGGATATAGGGTATTTGTTGCTGATCTTGCTACAAGCCTATACGTAATGTATAGCAGATGTTTATTTGTCTGCTAATCGTAGGGATACTCGTTGAAATACATAATGCCTATATGCAGGGTAGCGGAGAAAATTGGCTTAACTTTCCAGCTCTGTGTTCTTTTAGTTCATCATCTTATACTTTTTTTATGTTTTATTTTTATTTTACAGGATACTTTCTAGTGTGTGTTGTGCTTCTGATATCACCTAATTCTCACGATGCTGTTATGTTTAACAGATTCTTTCTAGTTCTATCTTCTTTCATTGTCTTCTGTTTTGTTTTATATATATATGTGTGTGTGTGTGTATTGGAAGGAAGAGAAGGGGTGGGGGGATATACATTGTTTTATGCACATCAACATTACTTTGTTTGTGTGTGTGTTGTGTTTATTTATGCTAATATGTTGTCTTAATAACTTCCAGGGAAAAGTTACATATGTTGTTAGACAAGTATTACCTTCGGGCTGTGATGCGGAGATTGACAGTTGTGGTGCTGTTGGTACAAGAGATTCGTTAAACTTGGGTGGTTATGGGGTAGAACTTGCGTTGAAGAATATGGAATATAAGGCCATGGATGATAGTACTATAAAGAAAGGTTAGAGTAATTGATCTAGCAGTTGCCCTTAATTATTTAAGTTGTTATCAGACTTTAAAAGTTAATGGTTTATTTTCTTTTTGGGAAGCTGGTGCTCGTGAAGCGTTTCTTAATTATTATTCATTTTTTTTAAAACTTAATTTGTGCATCAAATTTCTCAAAAAAGTTTTTGTGGTAGTTATTTTACTGCATGGTTGTGTACCCTTTAGTATTGCTATATGTCATAACCTCTAAAGCTATATTTCTGATAAACTATTTTCTTATTCCTTCACTTAATTTTTATTTGCTGACTTTCTTTGTGGGTTGTAGCGGTAGTTTCAGATGTTTTCTTAATCTTTTTTTGTACATGCATTAGTCGCATAATATTGGTTTCATGATTTTGGGTTCCTTGAACCTGGGATGTAGGAGTCATTGCTTAGGATGGGGGGATTTCCAATGTCTCCCATTTGGGTCCTTGTCCCACTATCCAGTAGTACATGAGATGGACATCTTTGTCATTGTTTTATTATGTAGAGTCATGTGGCTCCATAGTTAATTTAGGATAGCTTTCAGTTTTAGGTAAAGACTTTGTTATATGTTAACCTTTTTTTCTCAAAGTTTGATTGCGTTGGCATGAGTTGAGTGTTAGCATAGAGAAAACTTTGCTAGTCCTTGTGGATCAATCCTTGCATGTGTAAGTTCTTTGTTGGTACAGTTTTGTATAGGTGAAAAATTGAAATAAAACTAAGGTTTCAAGGTTCTTTAATTTTTTCCAAAAAATATGAAAAATTCTGTTTGAAATTTCTATTAAAAAATCGTAATGGTTTGTAAGGTACATGACCAATAGAGCATTGGATTTGAGGACTTAATGGACGACAGTGGAACTTGACTCAAACTACACATACCAAATTTGAAATTTGGCCTTCAAAATATAATACCACGACTCCACTCCATTTCCCAAAAGAATACCTAAACTGTCTGTAGATTAACTAAGAACTGCCACATTGAACAAATCTGAAGTTTTATTGGCACAAACAAATTCAACAGCACAACAAAGAAATCAAACCAAATTAAATTAATCAATTCAATTCTATATGTGGAATTGTGTGGATTTTTGAGTATTATTCAGGAGTTGGTTTGGAGGAGCTATGGGAGTCTTAGATTGTGGTCCTCCCTCAGGCAATCATCTAAGGTTCCAGATATTTCCTTCTCAGATATTTTACTTGATTGGATATTAGTTGTCTAATATAAATATGTACTTTGTTGGTTAGGAGGTTTTTTCGAGTTTATATTTAGAGGTGGTGGTACTTAGTATCGGTTTGTTGAGGTGGATTGTTTCTCCGTATTTTTACTATCTCTGCTGGGCGTCCACTGTATCTGTACTTTGTTGATGAATCAGTAAAATTTGCTTTTTATAAAAAAAAACTAATTCAATGCTTTATGTATATTAGAGAAATGGGTAATGGAGACCATCTATTTGTACAACATTTGTAGTACCACCTGATGTGGCTCCCTAAATACCATACCATTTCTCATTTAATGACTCAGCTTTCTTTTATTTTTTTAATTCTTTATAATTAAAGATTCCTGGAAATTTCTGTTCTTAGTTCACTTCTCAATGTCAGGCTGTCAGCCTCTATGCCTCCCATCTCTGTTCTTAGTTCTCACTTTTTACCCAAACAAATCTCCATAAACACCACAAACCCACCCAAACAGATCTCCAAAAACACCACAAACCCATTTTATCGTCAATTCCCAATTCTTCTTTGCAAACCCTTAAAGCCATAAAGGGAATGAACGGATGAAGCCATGTACAACAAGATACCCATTACACTAAAAGCTTATTTGCTGCAAGTGAATATCATAAACCTAAGCAAATGACCATGGAATCAGAGAGCCAAGAGGTGGAGGGTGACATTAAGAAAAGTCAAAAAAATTTTCCTGTAATTTACGGAAGGAAATTCAATCTAAATCCACCATTAAACTTGAGCCAGAGAACATTGAAGATTGAAATTTGGAAATCTAAAAACAATAATTAAATAAGAGCTAGATTGACATCAAGCAACCAAATTTGGACCACCCAGCCCACCAACTCTCAAACTGCAAAGCTCCATGTGTACGATTAAGCCATTCTCTCTCAGGCACCCGAAAGACAATAAACCTGATCGAAGCTTCAAATAGAAATCTTGTTGTGGGTCTGACTCATCCAAATCTACAATGCAAGTCATTTTATTTTGTGATTGTTAATATTTCTCCTCACCGGTGATTGATGCTGTTGATGGGAACTCTGGCCAGTGAGAGAGTGGTGAGGAGAAGCTGAAAAGACTTGAAAGGAGAAGATCATGAGATCCAGAGGAGAAAGGCAGAGTGATAAGAAGATGAAATGACTCGGAAATTTTTTGGTCAAATTTTTAATTACAAAGAAATAAAAAAAATAAAAGAAAGCTGAGTAATTAAATGATAAATGTATTGCAGTACACATAATGAGCCACATCAGGTGGTACCACAAATGGGGTCCAAATAGATGGTCTCCCTAGAGAAATACATATGACTATGAATTGCATAATTCACACAAAGTTAATCACAAATATTAGTCAATGCACAAATGATATTTTATGGGGAAAACTCATAACGGAAAAACCATAGGACCTATTGCAGTTGAAGATCCATTGAGATAGTAAGGACAGTAAAAGGGACACAAATGGACATTCACTCATAGTGGTCGCCACGTCTTTCCACGACCATGCTTTTTGATTGTTATCCTCAAGGATCAACTTCAGGATCACCACAGAGATGCACAAATTTATCTTCTTGGATCACGACACGAAGCCTCCTTGCTCATCAATTGTGTCCAAGGCATGAATCTCCATGCAGTTACTTGACTTGCCTTCTAAAGCTCTTGGGTGCATGTCCCAAAATCTCAAGGATGGTTGAAGGCTAAGACTTGATAGCTAAGCATGATACAATTCACTTGATTTCTTTATGAATGTTCAAGGAACTGCTAATATGATACTACAAGCATCACATACATGTGATGCATGTGCAGTACGATGGAAGTTATTGTAATGTGATGAGAGTTATGGGATAGAGAAAGTGGGTGAGTAGAAAATGGGGTTTAATTATTTTATTAAATTTAGTTCTTAATTCTTTTACGAACTACATAATTGACACTTTCTATGTTACGATTGATAGAGACGGTTTTCTTAATAGTAGTGTAGATGAAAGAAGGACGCATACAGTTCAATGAAAATGTTTGTATAACTCAAAGTGTGTGAGTAATACATCGTGCAAAGTCCTAACAGGTTACATATATGTGTTTCTGTAGACTTTGTAAACCCTAGTTATCTTAGACATGTAGTATTAGAAGTTTAAAAGAGTTGACATGGAATGGATGAGTCAAAAACGTCTAGAAATTAGTTTCTGATACAGAATTGTGTCCTCTGCTCTAACAGTGCTGAAGCAGAATTGTGTGCTCGCTTTAACATAAGAATTGAGATATGGACTTAGTTACCTCCAAATTGACACCCAGTCGAGATATAAGATTGATTCACGATGTAGCTTGAAGTCCTGATATATCTTGAGTAGCAGTCTCCACATGTATCACTCAAAACAACTTGAATGGGCTTGACTAACATTACAGACTTGGTTTTGGGTAGAAAATTGCCAATTTCAGATATATGAACTTTAAACTATTTTGTGGTTTTTCTTTTTCATGCATCTTCATGTTATTCTGTTTTTTATTACTTCAAAGGAGAATCTGATTCGTGCATTTACTCATGTTTTTTAGTTCTTTGATTTTGTTTGTTAAGAAATTTTTACAAAAGTGCAAGGTTTGTGTTGCAGGTGTCACTTTAGAAGATCCTCGGACTGAAGATCTCAGCCAAGAAGTCAGAGGGTTTATATTCTCTAAAATTCTGGTATGTTATCCTTTATATCACAGCACAAATTATAGTTACATTGTGTGTAAAAACATAAGATACAGAAGAGTATTCATGGATGGTATGATTTCTCCCTTTCTTTTTCTATTAGATACCATACCACCATGGTTTTAGATGTTTAACAAATGAGTTGTGAATATTATGCTTGGAGTTTCATGACCCTTAGATATATCATCTGTAGATTAACTAAGCCAAGAGAATTTATGAGGAAGATGAGAAGCAGGAAAGGCTATTGGACCCAACTAAAAGAAACTAATGGACACAGCTTAAATTCATATGGGATTGAGAAAGTGTTCAGATGATTAAGATGACTATTTTTTACTTAATAGGGTTGTTTGATTTGTTTAGCATAGTTTTGAGGATTAGTAGATGCCTGATGAGTGGAAGAAGCATTTTGATACCTATTAATAAATACAAGCGGAACTCAAAGCTGCATCAACTGTTTCTTTATTAAGCTTGGGAGTCTTATGATGATATCTTGTCTGAAATAACAGGCATCTGGTTTGTGTTTTGCCAATGGGTGCAATAATTGGGTATGAGTAACTAATCCCACAAACTTGTGAAGAAGAAATTGAGCTAATTTTAGTCCAAGAGATCGATTATGAAGCCCTGTCCAAAGAGTTTGATGGATAATTTAAGAGAAGAAGATGAACATTACATACTTTTTTTATCAAAATCGTTTGATTAGCTGACTTTAGCAAAGATGACTGGTTCTGTGGTTGAAGCTGGAATAATGATTGGATTCCAAAGTAATGAAATAATTTGAATGTTAGAAGGTAGATATCATTAACATCAAGCAAAGGTTGTCAAAGATATTTCAATTGTCAATGAAGATTGAATATGACGCCACGTAATGGAAGGCACCCTGTTTGTAGGTGTTAAGCTTTTGTTCAGTTAACCCCCGGGGTCAGTCCAAAGTCTGCCTAGTTTGCAAGGTCCTCAGTTCGATCCCCCCTGGGTGCATACACTCCTGTTGGGGCCACCATCACCCAATTCCGCTATCGACAATCGATGGAGTTGGGGATTTGTCCTGGCCGTCTGGATTGGTGGGTCTACATGTGCCCTCGGGATTAGTCGGGTCAAAGGTCCAGATTCCGAAGACATTAAAAAAAAAAAAAACTTTTGTTCAGTTGACTTGATGCTTCTCAGTGAGTGTGCCTGCTCACATGTCATGATCTGATGCTAATAATAACAATGTCAGTTGTGATGAATGAAATTTTGTAACTTCTTATGGAATTGTTGAGTGTGGATAATGGAAAATTTTTGAAGTTCAGAACTTCCTGCCAGTTACTGTAAAGGATAATGTTATCTTTCTCTGTCACTTGCAGGAACGCAGACCTGAACTCACATCAGAGATAATGGCTTTTAGGGATTATCTTTTGTCATCAACAATATCTGATACCCTTGATGTTTGGGAACTGAAAGGTATCTGCAAATTAAGGCTTTGCTCTTGATATTGATATGAACTACAGTATGCTAAATGGTATTCGTTTCATCAGATTTAGGACATCAAACTGCACAGAGGATAGTTCATGCCTCTGATCCTTTGCAATCAATGCAAGAAATTAATCAAAATTTTCCTAGCATTGTGTCTTCCTTATCTCGCATGAAGGTAAAGAATCTTTGTACGGTTTGAATTATGTATGAATCTATATATAGTTGTTTCTTCCTCATATTGCATGAAAATATTTTGTGAAAGAATATTTTTTGATATTTTCTTGAATTAACTGAGCCTTTGCTTTGCAGATCAATGATTCAGTTAAAGATGAAATAAGTGCAAACCAAAGAATGATCCCACCTGGCAAGTCCTTAATGGCTCTGAATGGTGCTTTAGTCAATATTGAAGATATTGACCTTTATCTGTAATGCTTTTTCTCTCACTGAATTTCTTTTCATCCTCTCACACTGAAGAACTTGGGCAATTCCCAAAATTTATATTATCACACATATGATGATGCTTGTAGTTGTTGGTTATTACCAATTTAGATGCATAGGATTCTTTTGGTTTGACAAGTGTTTCTGTATGACCTAGTGAGACTTTCAGTTGCTTTATTTGTTTTCAAACTGTGGGCTTAACGAAGGTTATATGCTAACTTGTCTATCTTATATTATGAAGTTAAATATATTTTGGAATGCCTTCTTTAATTGGCAGTCAATTACAAACCTTTCCTTAGGGCTTAATGAAAATGACAAGAACATCTATTATTTTCTGAGCCATTAGACAACGATACAGTCAATTAAAAAAAAATTCGTAAAAATTCAGGCGCCTTCTCAAGGTGCTTTTGTGAAAGGCAGGAAAATTTTAGATGCCGTATAGGTGGCTAATGAGGTGGTGGAGTATAGAGTACAGAGAAAACAGGGGTTGGTCTTTAATATTAAGTTTGAGAAGGCTTATTATTGAGTGGACTGGGGTTTTGTGGATTCAATTCTGGAGGATAGAGGGTTTGGAGTTAGATGGAGATTATGGATGAAGGGTGCTTGTCCTCACTGATTTTTCGGTTATGATTAATGGAAAGCCGAGGGGGAAATTTGGAGGATTGTGGGAGGTTAGGCAGGCACATGTTCACCCTGGTGGTAGATGCTTTTAGTTGCCTTGTAGATAGAGCTATTGGTATTGCAGTTGGTGGAAGAATGTACTGTGGTTAGGCAAGGGACTGTTCGTTTCTTCTTTCAGGGGATGAGTAGAAGTTTGACAACTTGATTTTGGTAATTGAGCTCTTTTGTGCTTGGTCCGAGTTGGAAGTAATATGTCTACAAGCCTAATTGTCAGAATTACTTATCCAAGAGAGCAAGTTGGAGTCTTGCTAGCTGGTTTGGGGGCAGTGTAGGTGGTTGGCTGATGAAGAACTTGGGGCTTCCGTTAGGGAGAGCCCTAGGCTTTCTGTTTCTGGGACCCTGAGGTTGAAGAGGTTGAAAGAAGGTTGGCAGTTAGAAAAGGGCCTATTTGGCAGGGGGTAGGAGACTTACCTTGGTGCAGTCAGTATTGTGTACTTTGCCCATTTATTATCTCTCCTTGTATTTTTTTTTTTTTTCTGGATAAGATATATCTCTTTGTCTTGTTAGCTAACAAGGCGGAAAAAAGGATTGAGATCACCTGGTGAGGTGACAGTTAGTGTCTTGTCCTTCGGCCAAAGGGGAGGTCAACAAGTGTGATTCTAATGTGGTGGTTAGAGGTCCAAAACCAGTGTCCAGGGAGAGGCATTTTTCAGGTCTTTGGCTTCAGGTAATGGGGTGAGAATTCATTCCTGGGATGATGTATGGTGCAGGGATTCCTCCTTTTGCGTCACCTTCCTGCAATTGCAGTCTTTCCTTGTCTCACAATGTTTCCATTGCTAGTACATTGGTCACCTCTCCTTTGTCAATGGGCTGGAATTTTAATTTCCTTAGAAACTTGAGAGATCTCTAATTTGAGGAGCTTCCTCTCTACTTTATTTTGTTCAGAATACTTCACTTTCTCCATCCAGAACAGATAGGAGGTTTCTTTGCATATTGAGTCGTCAGGTTCTTTTCGTGTAAACCTTTTTTAAGCAGCTTAGTTGATGATCAAACTTGGATTGTTGATTGCAGGAGAGTGAAAAATTGTGAGGCCCTACAATGGGAAAGGCCTTTTGTTTGCCTTTCTTTACAGTGGTGTGCAAAGGGGCTGCCGAGAGTACTAACCGCCTTTTCCTTGACAGTCATGTGGTGTTAAGATTGTGGTATATGCTTTTCTTATGTTGCTAGGATGAGTTGGGTGGTGCTACACTGGTATTATTCTCTTTTGTTGTTTTATTTGTCGAGAGGTTTTGTGCCTTTGGAGGTTGGGTGAAGGCTAAGGTGTTGTGGAGGAGTTCAGTGTAAGTAGTTTTCTTGGTTGCTTGGTCAGAAAGGAACAGTTTAATGTTTGAAGGTAAAGATGTGGAGGCAGTGAATCTCCTATTGGATAAGGCTAGATTCATGGACAGTTCTTTCTTCCCACTAAACATGAATTGGAAGGCCGCTATCTCATGGGGAAGCCCTCAGAGATGCTTTAGGCATTGGTTTCATCCTCTTGTGTACTGCTTGGCTGTATTTTGATTATCTTGTTGCTGAGGTTGTTGTTGTTTTGGCTACACTTCAAATTATACTCCTAAACTGGCTTCAGTGTTTTCTGTTAAAGTGGACTACTTGTTCATTGTACCTACTTTAGTACTTTATCTATCTTTATAAGTTTCAATTTCCTATCCAAACAAGAAAGAAAAAAAAAATAATATCAGATTCTACTAGTTGGAACATGTGCTGATTGAATTTAGCTTTTCTTTACCTATAGAGTGTCTGACACCTTAAGAAAACCATGCATTTTTGTAAATTTGAATGATGTTTATCATTTTAGCTCAGAACGTTTGACCTTTGGCTGGCTCCGTAGCCGCCGATGCAGGTTGAAAATGATTTTACATATGAGCTTGTCCAGCATTAGGTGTTTCAGTTACCATCTACATGAATAGCTCTGTTTCTATCACCTTTATACTTTTCTATTGTTCATTTCATACTCATTTGAGCATAGTCTTTCAACCTCTGACATTGCATTTCTTCAATAATTTCATAGGTTGGTTGACTTGGTCCATCAGGATTTGTCATTGGCTGATCAATTTTCAAGGTTGAAGGTGAATGGTGTTCAATCTCAGCTATGATTATCTGGAAGAGTGTAGATGATTATGTGGTCAAAGTTATGCAACTGACCTGTTCATTTGCATAGAATGAAATGCTTAGCTTCATTTTTTTTTTTTTTTTTTTGTGGTCATTTGTGAGGATTGGAGTCCCTTTCTTGTTTTTTTGGGGGTATTATTCCTGTGGAGGGCTTCCTTCCATTCTTTCTTATAAATTACTTTTTCTTCCAGAATCTAATATTTCTTGTTAAAAAGTACAGCTAAAGGGTTGTGATTAAGAAAATGGTCTGGCACTTGCTGATTAAAATGTTATTGACAAGTGATCTTAGTTCAGGATTTCACCCAACAATCATTAATCTTCCTCTTTTCAGTCAGTTAAAATACTTTTCAATAGAATACGTCACTGGGAATCCTTGGTTTTGTGTGCCACTCATTTGCATTTTTTGTCCTACTTCTTGATGTTTAAAAATATTGACCATGGTCCAGGCTGAGATGGACCAGATTCTCGTCCACACTATGGGCTGATTTAGGCTCAGATATTGAATTAAGTGTTGGCCTGGGTTGAGCTTGTTCTAAGGTCTTTGTATACATCTGGATTTGATATATGATAGTTTTGAACAATCTTATTCAAGTATTCTACCATAGCTTCTAAGTTAAGTTAATCACTTTTCACAGATTACTCAAAGCACTGTCCGGAAACTTCTGTCAACTCTGCCTCCTCCAGAATCTAATATGTTGCGTGTGGATTTTCGTTCAAATCATGTTCAGTATCTAAATAACTTGGAAGAAGATGATAGGTATAGGCGATGGAGGAATAATATAAATGAGGTGGATATATCGTTTCTTTCACTCACTCACTCTCTCTCTCTCTCTCTATCTAAGCTTTTGTTGGCATCACATGTCCATGGTTTTCTGGAAATATGATTTCTGCAATTTATTTTGTGTAGATTTTGATGCCAGTCTTCCCTGGTCAACTACGATATATTCGCAAAAACCTTTTCCATGCAGTTTCTGTTATTGATCCGGCATCCGTTTGTGGTCTTGAGGCAAGTTTTATGTCTCTCCGCCAAGTGCATATACTGTGATTTTCATGTTTCATATTATCTTTCTGGTGATACTTATAGTAATGATTTTTACTGTTAAATTTTTGCAGTCCGTTGACATGATTATGTCTTTGTATGAGAATAATTTTCCCATGAGATTTGCGGTTATACTGTATTCTTCAGAATTCATCAAGAAGATTGAAACTAGTGGTGGTGGTGAGACATATTCATCTTCTGTGAAAGATGACAGTAGAATTGAGGAGGATAAGTCCAGCTTGGTAATTTCTTCTTGAGAATTTCTTATTTTGCCATTATTTTATGTATATTTAATTTCATACTATGCTTTAGCCACCTTCCGTATGTTCATGCTATCAACCCATTATAAAAGATATGCTCAAGTAGTCAATTCTTACAGCAGCAATTCTTAGTATGTTTCTCTTAGCAGAGGCTACTGAATTGTAAAGAAACACTTTGTTTTGCAGATTATACGTCTCTTCATTTATATCAAGGAGAATCATGGAATTCGAACAGCTTTTCAATTTTTGAGCAATGTACGTGTTTTCTGCCATGCTGCTGTTGTATTTTTCTCCATATTCAAGAATAGTAATTTTATTGAAAAGATATTGAAATTCAGATATAATGATTGCTTCTCATCTACTGCTTTTCTGTTGTTTTTCTGCTTTCATGATGTTTCTGATGGACTTCTTGTTCATCTTGTTTTTGTGAACTCTTCTTTCTTTAAAAAATTGTTGTTTTTCTATTTAAAAAAATGATGTCAAAATTTTAAACCGTTTGTTGTGCACGCTTCTGTGTCTGTGTGTTTTATTCTCAAGTGTTACTTAACTATCTGTTTTTGCGGCTATTATTTTACTATATTTTAAAGCACCTAATCCTCGCTAAGCACACTGCTGAATTGTCTTGGTGTGCCATTTTGTTTATTTGTCTATCCTTTAATTCTTTGCCTTTTTAGGTTGACTATAGAAATGGACTTACTTTATCCTTTGTACCGTATAGTGGAGATGCATCATCCTTAGGAAAAGGGGCACTGTATCCTGAACCTGAACACAGTGACACATTCTTTACTAAATAATTAAATTTCATCTTAATATGTTTGGTCATTTTAAAATAGATAGACCTCATTTGGAGAGAGAACTTAGATATAGAAAGTATCAGATAAAAAATATTTGCTTTTTTTCCTTTTTTAATTTTTCATTCAACTTCTCTTGTATTTAAAATTATTTCAAATGGTCTGTGTTCTCTAGTCATCTTATTGCGTAATGGTGATGCTGGTTGTACAGTAACATATTTTCATACTATCTTTGACTTGTAAGATAATGATGTGGGAAGTAATACGTCATATATCTTATACCAAACGAGGTTACTCTGTTTGATTCTGTACACATGGCAGATAAATAAATTGCGGATTGAATCTGATGGTTCTGCCGATGTTGCTCTTGAAATGTACAATGTGGAAGCAGCATTTGTAGAAACTGTATTGTAAGTGTTTATATATATGGTTGATTATCAATACCTGTATTCTAATGAGGATTTCCTGTGGAATAAAATATGTATTCATTATTATTATTATTATTATTTCAAAATGAACTCAAACATGCTCTTATTCTCCCTTTTCTAGACCAAAGTCAAAATCTCCACCTCAAGATTTATTACTAAAGCTGGAGAAGGAGCAAACTTACAAGGAACTTTCTCAAGAAAGCTCCATGTTCGTCTTTAAGCTGGGTTTGGCTAAGTTGCAGTGTTGCCTATTGATGAATGGACTTGTGTTGGATTCTAATGAGGTATTGTTTAAGATCTTACAATAAATATTTTCCTTATCTAAGGATTGGGTAAAGTGCTCATTACCCAATCTTAGTCCCACCAACCCGGTGTCCTGGGAGGGAAGATCTATCAGCAGTTGTAATGATTAGTGTTTTCACATAAATTGGCTCATCCAGAATTGATTGCAGTTGACAGCCTGCAGCTCCCTAGAACTGCAGCGGACAATAGCTCCATCTTGAAGCTTAAATTATTGTTGAGTTTCTATGCTATCTGAATTTTTGATTGATCTTATTGGACTCTCTATCTTGTTTAATTAATCCCTTTAAGAGCCCTGACCATTGATGGCTATAGTTAAACTCAGTAATCTTTGCACATCTCATAATAGGGGATAAGAATTCCTGATTTGGCTTTAGAAGGCAGAATCTTAACATGCAATATGCAATATCAAACTTTGTTATTCTTGTTCACACCTTTACTTTGGATTTTTTTGCCAGTCATCTTCAGTTTTATCCATTTATGTCTTCAATAATTTGCTTTCTGTAATTATTGTTAGTCAGCTACATTGTGGCATCAAAATTGAGTGTTATGCTCTTTTCATAGATGTTATAAACTATAATTCTTTCTCATTTACATTGATCAGGAGGCTCTTATAAATTCCATGAATGATGAGCTGCCCAAAATACAGGAGCAAGTTTACTATGGGCATATAAATTCTCATACAGATGTTCTCGACAAATTTCTATCAGAAAGTGGTACTACTCGCTATAATCCACAGGTGAAGATTTTAAAATAATTTTATTGAAAATTTACAATGATAGTTAGAGTCATGATGGTATATGTATCTCAATGGTTTAACATGTAGTGTGTTTTTATAGATTATTTCTGGTGGGAAACCAAGGTTCGTTTCTCTCTGTACATCTGCTCTTGGAGGGGAAGGTGTCTTAAATGATATTAACTATTTGCATTCTCCTGAGAGTAAGCTGTTTTAAGTAAAATCCTTTAAGTCATGCATACAATGTTGCTTACTAATTCTGACAAATGGTTTATTTTATTCCACCCAGCTATGGATGATTTGAAGCCTGTGACTCATCTTCTAGCTGTTGATGTCGCATCAAAGAAAGGGATTAAGTTGCTTCATGAAGGCTTATACTCTCTGGTTGAGTTTACACTAATCTTTCTCTTGCTTTCTTCAATTTAATCTGATATCTTTGCTGTCATCATTTTACCATAAATATGTTCATCACCATCATCACAATTATTGTTGTTTTTTTATCTTTTGTATGTATTTATTTTAATTTAATGCAGATGGAAGGGTCTAATGGGGCTCGAGTAGGTGTGCTTTTCAGTGTCAATCAGGATGCTGATGTTTTTAGTCTCCTATTTGTGAAGGCATTTGAAATCACTGCATCCTCATATAGGTTTGTATGCTTATGAAAGCTTAATGGGTCATAAGTCAATGAATACATGATGCATGTTAATTTTTCAAGGGCTTCTTATGCAGCCATAAGAAAAAGGTGTTAGACTTCTTGGGCAAGATGTGCTCCTTCTATGAACATAAATACATGCTTGCATCATCTGAAGCTGTTGAGAGCACTCAAATATTTATAGATAAAGTCTGTGAGTTGGCTGAGGCTAATGGGCTATCATCAAAAGCCTATAGGGATCCTCTTTCTGAATTTTCTGCTGACCAATTCAGAAAACATTTGAATAAGGTATACGATTAGTTTTGTGCTTTGGCTTTTTCTTTTATTGAATTCTAGTGCATGTAAGGTCACTACTTTCATTTGATGTCTACTGTCCTGAACTCCTGATAGGCATTGGTCTCTTATAGCTCCTTGCAAATAGCTATCTGGATGGGATCCTTTCTACACTTATTTTCTTTTTTCAGGGCTTGCAATGTCTTTAGAAATCATTTTGACTGTATCTAGTTTTGGTGGTCTTCAGGTGGCACAATTTTTGTATAGGCAACTTGGCATTGAATCTGGTGTTAATGCGGTCATTACTAATGGAAGGGTGAGTCTTCTGTGTAGACTTTTTACTTAGTTGGAAGTCATACTAAATGTTATGTCAATTTTGTGGATAAATAAGAATAGATTTGTTGGACCAATTTCTCAACTTTAATTTACTTATACTAATGTGTGCCTTTTCCAATATTTTTTAATACTTAAATTATAGTCTAAAGCTTAAGTTTATTTTTAATAGTTATCTTTGCATCAAGTTTTTGTATCTATGCACCTATGCCTATATTAATGACATCGTTTGTCTGATAGGTGACACTTGTAAATGATGAGAGCACATTCTTGAGCCATGATTTACATCTTCTAGAGTCTCTGGAATTTACACAGAGAATAAAGCACATTGTGGAAATTATTGAAGAAGTGAAGTGGCAGGATGTGGATCCCGACACACTAACAAGGTTTGCTAGTTAAAAAAACCTTCTTCTGACATCCTAAAACAGCTGCAAGTTTTTAACCTAACCATTGTGGAGTATTTTTAATTTCTGGGTATTTTAGGGTATTTCATCTGCTAGAGAGAGAGAGAGAGAGAGAGAGAGAGAGAGAGCCTTCTCTCTAGCTTCTCTTTGAGATTTAACTTTTCAACTGGATTTCAAATGGGCTTTTCACTAGGTTATTCCATCTGAATTTCAAATGGGTTTGGTTTTTGTTTTCTTTATTAAATGGGCTTGAGTTTATATTGGGTTAAGTTAATTTGCCTTTTTTGTTCTTACACAACAGGTTTTGGATTGGTTTCAAAATGGGCTTACATCATGTGAATTGACATTAAACTTTCTGGTCAATCATTTTTTTTATATTTTTTATTCTGGATATATTTCTATTTTCCAAATCACAAAAAGTAACGTAATTTAATTTATAATTATAAATGATGTAAATAAAAATAAATTATAGTTCTTGTTCTAATTTTTTTATATATTAGAGTTTCAATTGATAAATGTTTTTTTGTTATGCGTATGAACACAGTTTTATCTACAAGCATACACAATTATTTGTATGCATAATATAGTGTTTCAGTGGGGTACCCCTTTTTCCACCATGCATGTTATATATTTGAAATAGGATTTACTATTTGAATTTTTATTTCATACATTATTGATTGATTTAACATTTTTGTCATATAAAATCAAAATTTTCTTTGTTTAAGTGGATTTCCATTGTTTTAGTGACTTTTACCGATATTTCCATTGATATTTCTCTAAATTTGGACTCTCCATATTTCTACCAATGTTGATATTTTTCATACTTGTCAGAAAAGTGCACTGTATTCATCAATATACCATTTTATGAATTTTACTAGTTTAATTGATGCACTGTATTCATGCTTGTCTGAAAAGTGCACTGTATTTCTATCATAGATATACCATTTTATGAATTTTACTAGTATAATTGATGAATTAATAATTGCGTTAACATTTTTGTTTATTTTGTTCAAAAGTTCAATGTTCCCAATAAAAGATCTGTTTGCAGTCAATTTTTACTGATATTCCTTTGATATTTCTGTAAATCCAAGTCACAAGATCATATCAACATCAGTGTTTTCATAATTGATGACGACATTCGTGGCTATTTGTTTTTTGATATTTTCTCTTCACTAGAATTTCATTTCCATTTTGTAATTTGCATTCTTGAAACTGACACCATCTTATTCATTCATCATTTTACTTTTATTCAAGTAAAGACTAATGTCTTTAAAATGGTACTCGCAGCAAATTCATTAGTGATACTATAATGTTTGTGTCATCTTCAATGGCAATGCGGGATCGAAGTTCTGAAGGTGCACGCTTCGACATTTTGAATGCACAGTATAGGTAAACAAACATTTGCTTCTTTGAGCGGATATATGGGACAATTACAACCTAGAAGGCTCATTACAATTTTGTTTTAAAATACCGTGTAAACATTTTGAAATTATAATTAGATATCTAATATTTTAAAGAACTGTTTGTGACAATATAAATTTTTTTGCCTACTATTTGAAGAATATTACTTTGTGATGACTTATTTTTTCTTGATAACTACAATAGTTTTTTGGTACAAATTAGAACAACTCATTATTTCATGGGATCAAATATATTTATCTTTTTATGGTAAATAAATAATTTTTATAATATATATTTCTCTTTTTAACTTGAGATAGATACCTTTTAAGTTAATTTGACTTTCATTTTTAATTTTTTAAGTTGTTTTTTCTGGTCAATATGTCCTGAACTAAGAGATGGATTATCTGATTTCTGAAGGGAATGACTTCATGGTAAAAATGTTTCTAATGAAAGTGTAAAATCTTTTTATTGTGAAAAAACAAACAAGCCCTTAAAAGTAGGCATTTGATTGTAATTTCCAAAATTGGAACCCATATTTTGGAAACTGAAATCGAATGAGGCATCTAGTTGTAATTTTCGAATATTTGTTTATCTGCTTATTGTTTTACTTATGTGGTGTACAAAAGTAGAACTTTTGACATATATGAACAGTGGTTATGGTTCTTAGTGGTGATTCTTATGGATAAGTTGGGGTCTATAAAATTCTAGATTATGTGATTTCATTGTTCCGTTATATCTTACACTTCTTTTCTACTTATCCTTTACAGTGCCATTGTTTTGAACAATGAAAACTCTAGTATTCATATCGATGCAGTTATTGATCCTTTAAGTCCAGTTGGACAGAAGCTATCATCAATTCTTCGGGTTCTTTGGAAGTACATTAGGCCTAGCATGAGGATTGTACTAAATCCGTTGGTGAGTATTATTTGCTCAATCAATTTTCCTTAATATATGTGATAACATAGTCTTCTTTACTTATTTATGTGTTCTTTTCATTCTACTGTGTTTGTTATGTACGTTTTTTGTTTTAATCTTTGATGTTATCTTATCTGACAACCATTACCTCCAAGCTTTTTGCTTTACAAGAGGAGCCTAACAACACAAATTGCTTTTCTATATTTTCCAATATTCCCTTGTCTTTCTTACCCAAACAAAGGGACTGAAAAACAATCTCTCTACTGCATTTTTTCCTCGTCAATTTTTTCTTTCTTTCTTTACTTCCATTGCATATATGGATGACCTTGTATTTACACGTCTGATGTGCTCTGAATTTCTAGTATGGAAAAAGATTTAGTGATGGTAATTTGTTACCACGTACAAGCCTGACTTAAAAATGTTATAAAAGGCTTAGTTTTTCTTACCAGTGTTTGGGCCAGTTGACCTACCGAACACAATAAAATTAGTAATATTCAAGTTGCTCTACCAAATGCAAAATTGACTCATGATTAGCGCAATCTTTTTTCTTTTTTCTTTTTTTCTGTTTTTTTGATAAGAAATAGATTCATTAGTGGAAATGAAAGAGTACACGACAGAGGAAAAGGTGTCCACTTGCCTACAGATCCTTAAATTCCCTAAGAACAAAGACCAGCACACAAATTTTAACAAAATAGAAAAAAACACTCAACTTTCCTGTCAGACAATAAAAGAAGCCCATAAGGACTGTGAAGACCGGACCCTCTCCCACAAATGATCAACACTTCTTTACCCCTAACATTACTAAATATTCTTCTATTTCTCTCTCCCAAACTACTCAAAAAACAGCCTTCATAGCACACCTCCCCAGCACCATACCCAAACTTCTCATGATTGTCTCAACCAGTAAATCATAATATAGATTGATGTTAATAATGATCCAAATCTATGTTGACCATCTGCAATAAAGAATTATATTACATGTGTTCTGGATAGAAATTACGTTATAATAGCTAACTAATGGAAAAGAAGAGTAGTTGTAAAATTAAAATATCAAAGTGTCAGATTTATGTTTTTTTTTATTTCCTTTTTTGTGTTGTTACTTGTTTTACATTCAAGTTGTTTATGAGGTCTGATTTTCACAATAAATTTAGAGGTTGATTTGACATTTCACGTAGTTCCTATGTGTTGACAATACCGTTTTTGACCCACAAAGATTATTGCTACTGTGAAACCAAATATGATGTTTGGTCAGTTTTCAGTTCACCTGCTACTGTGAAAGTATTTTGTGGTTGTAGGCGTAAATGTTTCTTTCTTTGTTCTTGCTAATACAGTACTGTTAATATTGTCCAATTTCTAAAATTTGCATTCTTGGCAGAGTTCTCTCGTTGATCTTCCTCTGAAGAATTACTACAGATACGTAATACCAACAGTGGTATGCCTGATGATTGATTCTTTATAAGCCTAAAACTGTTGTTTCCCCTGGAATCTAGCCTCCTGTTTCAGACTCTCAGTTGTGCCGTATTTGCAGGATGACTTCAGTGGCACTGACTACATGATAAATGGGCCAAAAGCTTTTTTTGCAAACATGCCACTGTCCAAAACCCTCACTATGAATCTTGATGTTCCTGATCCTTGGCTTGTTGAGCCTGTTATTGCAGTGTGAGTTTCATTTTCAATGCAGAAGTTCTTAGTTGTCATACTGCCATTAACTCTGCTCTGAACAATATGTGGAAGAATTTATGTTGTGACTTACACTTTTCATTACTGCCCTTTCCTAAATTAGTTTCTAATTATACACAGCCATGACTTGGATAATATTTTGCTTGAGAATCTTGGTGAGACACGGACATTACAAGCTGTGTTTGAACTTGAAGCTCTTGTTCTTACGGGTATGGTTATGTTTTCTTGGGAGTAAATTGTAACTTGGTGCTAGCTTGTATTTTACTCCAAGCTAATGGTGAGGTGAGGGATTACCAACTATGTTGTCACATTTATTGACAAGCCATCTTAACTAGGTCATTGTTCTGAGAAAGACCATGATCCTCCCCGAGGGCTTCAGTTGATTATTGGTACTAAGAGTACACCCCACTTGGTTGATACTCTGGTGATGGCCAACCTGGGATATTGGCAAATGAAAGTCTCTCCTGGGGTTTGGTACTTGCAGCTTGCTCCAGGTAGAAGTTCTGAACTTTATGTTCTGAAGGAGGATGGTGATGGAAGTCAGAGCAAGACATTATCAAAACGTATCACCATAAATGATTTGCGCGGTAAAGTAGTTCACTTGGAAGTAGCAAAGAAAAAGGGCAAGGAGCATGAGAAGTTGCTGGTTCCTGATAGCGATGACAATTCACAGGATAATAACGAGGTGGGTTCTGGTTGTTATTAGATGTGGATTATTATCCTAGTTCCTACTTTAGTGTGTAGTCTTACAAATGTTTTTTTGTTGTATTGTTGTAGGGAAATAGCTGGAACTCCAACTTCTTGAAATGGGCTTCTGGTTTTATTGGTGGCAGTGAGCACTCAAAAAAGAGTGAAAGTACTTCAGTGGTGAGGAATTTTAGTTCTTCCTTTCTTTTCTTAACGAGAATGTGTTATCATTGTTGAGCTACATTTATTTCTATTTTCTGTATTCAATAGCACTTTACCATGTGTCATATTTCTATTGTAAATATAATGATTGTATTAATAAACTATAACGATTAATATGGACCAGCAGTCCACAGATTAAGAACTACCCACTGTCTAAAGAAACCATCAAAGAACCAAATGGTAGTCCTTTTCCGTACCACAATCACTTCATTTCTAGTGAAGGGAGGAATCAATCCCCGACTCTTGTGTGGAAGCTAGATATTTTACCTTCTGAGCCATTAATATAACTTTTTCCAACTTTATTTGATCTACTGATTAACTGAATTCACAATTTCACTCAGTACCTTGCCATGTCTTCGTAAATAAACATGTAAGCATGATTAAGTTGATTGTGACTTCATCTTCTTAAATTCAAACCGCATTATCAACATGATTATTGTCAATATTCCTCTCATGCAACTGAAAATATGGTGGGTTCAGCAGAGATGGTGATATAAGTTAATGATATTCAAGTTACTTTTGTATAGTAGAAAAATTTCTGGAGTATTATTCTTCTTCTAATGGGAGGTATTTATTCATTATTCATTATACAAGGTTACAGAAAAAGGAAAGTATAGGAATTCCTAGTAATTACAAGAAATTACAACTAATCAAAGCTATCCTAAAACTATAAGTAACTATACAACTCACTCCAACAACTATCCCCTTCATGATATCCTTTGGGAGATTCTACGGTGTGTAACTTGTTAGTGTTTACTCACATAATGCTTCTGATTGATTTGACCTTACGCTATTATTCATTATAAATCTCATCGCTATATATTGATGGTTATATTATTGGGATGAGTAAACCTTCCATGAATCAAAAATAATATCAATTCCAATTAGACTGTGGTTATGTTTGATTAATACCTTTTCTAATCTGCTTTTGGATTATAAAAACCTTGCAATTTTTTCCTCCTTAGGAGCAAGGAAAGGGTGGGCGACATGGAAAAACGATTAATATTTTTTCTATTGCTTCTGGACACCTGTAAGTGTTTCTTCGTTATTGATCTTCATCTGCTTATCCACCTTAAGCTTCTTTTAACAGTCTTTCTGTGGTGAATATAATTGAGTCCATGATGGCTTGTGCATCACTCTTTGGTTTATCAACATTTTCATACATATCTGCCTTGTATTATATATGGAGAGTAGAATGTACACTTCCAAATGATCTAAATGTCACAGTCATGATGCAGTGGGATACTACTGGAATAATTAAGTACCTGACTAACATTTAAAAAACCTCATTCTTGTTCTTGTTCAGATATTGATGCTAATTTTATTTATTGCTTCCTATATGTTTCATTGTATCTGTATTTCTTCACTGTTCAAGAAATACTGGAAAATATTTGTGATTCAGCTTGAAAGTTGTACAATTAATAAATTTGTTGGGGTTCACCATGCTTATTACTTGTTAGTCATAAGTCCTCATTTTCCAAGATCGTAGAGATGAGAGATCTTACTATATTGTCAATGCTCTAACTTAAAAATTTATTTAAATCATGGTCATTCTTTGGGCTAATGTTGGTAAAAGGGTGACCCTGTGCATGATATTTTGGTGGATTTGTTTTTAATGGACATGTTGTCCATCATCCTTGTACTCCTTTTATTTCTAACAAGTGTTTTGGTTTCTTTAAAAAAAACCAATGCCTTTATGAGGATTTGGAAATTGGTATTTGAATATGTAATAATGATGTAACAACATCATTATTAAATGTAATAATGATGTAACAACATCATTATTAAATGTAATAATGTGCTAAATATTATTTTAAACTGTTATTGTCATAAAATACGTAAGAACAACAACAATCTAAACAATGATAATAATGATCTTGATAATGATCATCACCACCACCATCATCATGGTCTGACTTTGCCTTATTTTAATATATCAATTAAGTATGTGATCTTTTCATGACTCTCTCGTGATATATTTTGGCAGATATGAACGTTTTCTGAAAATCATGATTTTAAGTGTCTTGAAGAACACCCGTCGTCCAGTTAAATTCTGGTTCATAAAGAACTATCTCTCTCCTCAGTTCAAGGTTGTAAATGTTTAAGTGGTATATATGTCAAGGTTTTGTATTACCTACGGAGAAGAAATGAGACAGCTTAACATGGATGCTTGGTCGTTATAATTATGTGCAGGATGTGATTCCACTTATGGCTGAAGAATATGGTTTTGAGTATGAACTAATCACCTACAAGTGGCCTACATGGCTGCACAAGCAAAAAGAAAAGCAACGAATTATTTGGGCCTATAAAATCTTGTTCCTTGATGTTATCTTCCCCCTTTCTTTGGAGAAGGTATTGGTATTTCATAGTTTGTAAGACTACATGCTTATTGCATGATCATCTCTGGTTGCTTATAAATTTGATATATGTGTTGCAGGTCATTTTTGTTGACGCAGATCAGGTTGTCAGGGCAGACATGGGAGAGCTCTATGATATGGATATAAAAGGAAGGCCTCTTGCATATACTCCATTTTGTGACAACAACAAGGATATGGATGGATATCGATTTTGGAGACAAGTAGTTACCTATAAATACCTTTCCTCTTCTTCAGTTTCTATAATTTTTATGCATTCATCAAACACTTTAATTTTTTGTTACTAATTCTTTTGGGTCTGTGACTATTAAAATGGATGACCATGTTAATTTGTCATTGATTGCCTTTGCTTCTTTTGTCATTTTTTTTTTTTTTTTTCGAACAGGGTTTCTGGAAAGAACACTTACGGGGGAAATCCTACCATATTAGGTAAGTGCGTGCTTTTGTTGACATTGTTTATAAGTTGGACATTTTTAAGTGATAATAAACTTGTTCTAGTTGTGATTTCTCAAAAACTTAATCTAATATGGTAAAAATCTAAATGATAAAACAAAGATACTGAAAGTTGGCATATTCTAATGGAGCATACCAGAAGTTCAGCAAATCTGTGGAAAATAAAAAAATATAGTTTCCCAAGTCAGGTAAAACAAAAGCTTACAAAACAGACGAAGAAGACTGAATAAGTGCTGAGTCTCCAAATTATCTTAGCCCTAAATCATCGAAATTTCATCCAAGAACATCAAGAAAGATACTAATAAGAAACCTTGGATAACAGTTTTTACCTTAATTTCTTGCTGAAATTCCTTCTTCAATCCTTAATGACTCTAACTTGATCAAAGTAAAAGATTTTCCTTCAATTTCAACGTGATACAGGTTTATCATTTTCCCATTGTAGAACTCAACCATTGCGAGTATCCAATGAAGTAAAGGTACTGGAAATAAATTTCCACACTGTTCGGGAACCGCAGAAGACGAAAAAAAATATCTGGGATTGGCTAGAACATAAATAGACCAGTGGAAATTTGGACCCCATAGCAGACAACAAAATATAGCCCAGATGAAACACCAGCCAAACAGCAAATAGTTGGACCAAATTAACAGCCTTGGGTAAAAATAAAAAATAAAAAATAAATTTTTAAACAGCACAAATAGAAACATGAAGAGCCGGAAAAATCAACCTACCAAAGCCGCCAAAGAACCCAGCAGGTCAAATCCTAAGAGCTACTAATAAAAGAATAATTTTAGCTTTATACATTGGTTTCCACCTGAACTTATAATCTTTTGCTCTGAAACCATGATAAATGTTTGTTAGTTAAGCAGGATTTCCAAAAGCTTTAAGTATTGGGATGTGAGCCAAATATTATGTTCTATGCTAACAATAGGGAAAAACCTGTGGAGTTGACATGTTGATTTTCTGCAGTGCTTTGTATGTTGTTGATTTGAAGAAATTTCGAGAGACTGCAGCCGGAGATAATCTGAGAGTTTTCTATGAGACTCTTAGTAAGGACCCAAACAGTCTATCTAATTTGGATCAGGCAAGCTCTTAAGTTTCTGATGAACATTTCTTTTGATTGCGCTGTCATGTATTTACTCTTCCAGTCATCATGTATTCCTAAATGCTAGCTGTAGGATGAGGGCAATGAATGTATATATTCTAACTGTACTCTCATAAACGTGCCTAAACACCTCAAGTGGGCCCAACATGTGGAACACTTTATTAATTAACATGGAAGTGGATCAAGGTAGGGATTTGAACATTGGGCCAGCTGCTCCGATACCACGATAAAAATTGATTGGTTTGTCATCATTTAAAGCTTAAGATATAAGGATATTGGCCAATAATTGTTTTATATTCTAATACATTCATGGGGGCAAAATAGACATTATTTTGTTATTAATTTTAGATTAACTGCATCTGTCTATACATGCCAAAAAAAAAAAATTGATGCATGCTTGCAGCCGTTAGATCTCATTTGAGATGCCAAATGTTTAAATTTGTCAAGGGGAGTTTTGCTGTTGATGGAGAGGGGAGATATTGATCCAATGGCTTGGCTGGGACAAAATATCCGTTCTTTTCAGATGCATTCTTCCATTTTACTTTCATGTATTATGCTAAATGCCACCTTTCATGTTTCAGGATCTTCCAAACTATGCTCAACATACAGTGCCCATATTTTCATTACCACAAGAATGGCTGTGGTGTGAGTCATGGTGTGGTAATGCCACGAAATCCAAAGCAAAAACCATTGATCTTTGCAACAATCCCATGACAAAAGAACCCAAGCTTCAGGTAGATCTGTGTTCCTTTTGTCTGTTGCTTTTTCCTTACACCTATATCAAATCATGATTGTCCTTTTTTCTGTAGTTTTTCAATGTCAAATAATTTTTTTATAAGTTTTATTGTGGGTCTCTCACAGGGTGCTAGAAGAATAGTCTCCGAGTGGCCAGATCTTGATTTGGAGGCTAGGCAATTCACTGCAAGAAACTTAGGTGATGAACTGGACATCCAAGAGCCTGTGCCACCTCCTAATCAATCGGAGAAATCAGTGATGGGTCCATCGGAGGACCTTGAATCTAAGGCAGAGTTGTGAATATAATATAACATACACTGTGGTTCAATATAGGTAGAGCAATCATTCAACAGATCTGGGGCCTACCTGTTTGCAGGTTCACTTCACATAATTTGAACCCAAGGTGGCGGTCCTTACAGATGGACCTGTATGCTAAACAAGAGTTTGGCTCTGTTTTGTTGCCAGCAAGAAGAGCATGTGATACCTGCAAAGAATATACCTTTCCAGACTTTCGTTTTTAACTCTTTTTGATTAGCTACTTAAAGACTTATTCAGGCTTATTAGCTATTTGCCCTAGATGCTAGATGTACTCTAGAAAGGGATTTTTTTGGAGTTAATTTATCTCAACTGTATGCATTTACCAAGAATACAAGAGATTTTGTGAACTTTGGAGATTTTGTGAACTTTGGAAATTTGGTGACAATATACATGGAATTCCCCGTTTACTTTACAAAGATGGCATTTGGTTCTTTAATTAGCTTCAACATGTTATTCGTAAAACTAAATTTGTGAATCATTGTTTAGCAACTAGCAAAATTCTTCAAATTAGTACTACAAAGACTGATTCTCTTTTTCAATTTTCAATGCACTGTGAGTCTGTGACATTAGAGCCAGAAATTCTCAACCTTCTAAACCCTAAAGCATATTCCGTTCAAGTTTTGGAGGTCTAGAAATGAGAGATCAATTTTATTCTCACATTTGGTCAGTACAGGAAAGGAAAATCAATTTGCGGTCCAAGGGAATTTGATGCCATTATTAGGATAAAAGTGAAACTCTTATCATTGAAACTCTAACTTCAGCTGCTGTATTTTGAATTTGTGCGAGTTTACAGCCTTGATGTTACGGTTCCTCCAGTTGCTTAAGAGAACTCGATGTATACTCGAAGTAATTCGTCAATACTTTATTTTTGAGATTCCAAATATTTGACTCTTCAATTTCTTTAATTACATGCTTGTACTCTTGTGAAGGATTGCAAAGCTTTCTCCATTATACCACATCTTAAAGCATTTGGTCGTTCCTTTTCAGTTGATTAGCAACAATAATAACAATTAGGCCAAATTACTCGACTTTTACATGTGTTTGGTGATTATTTGAACGTTGCACTTGTCGTTTAAAATTTTTTTAATTATAAAACAATATGTTTTCAATTTCACACATTCCATCAAAATTCCGTTATAATTCTACTATGTGCGTGTCACCTAATGGGTCATATAGACCAATCCAATACCAATTTTATGCAAGAAGTGATAAATTATCACTTGAAAAAACAAATCTACTCATTGAAAATAAATTAAACCACCATAGTAAAATTAAAAAATTTTGAACCAAAAATGTAAATTTTTTTTTCCTTGGCTAGGAAACCACAAATGTAACTTGTAATATCTCACTCAAACTACCGCAAGTACCATTTATGAACTTTGGCCTAGCAATTAGTCAAATAAATAATTAGTGGTGGACGCCTCACACACGTCTCAAACTTCAAAGTGTTTGCAAGTGAAAACTAGTCTTTGATTTGGCAATTTTTTCATAGGTGAGACCAAGCTACTAGTCGGACCAGATCTGTAAAACTTTGACAAAAAGAATGATATATGGCAAAATATTATGAGACTAAATTGACGGACGGCAATAGGTTTGCTATTTCAAATAGTTACAGGCTTTTATACATATTTACATTATTATACAATATCAATCAGAATTTGAACAAAACCTATGGGCTGGAACTAAAAAAAGCTGGCTACAAAAGTTGGAATCTTCCAAGTGCTCAAATGCTTCACTCTCTCGTAAACCTGCTGTGCACATAGATATCAATCATGCTACTTCAATCTAATGATAAAACAGTTCTCTAATGAATCATAGCAATGAACAACTTATGCATTATATTGCAGCTTTGTTAAGAAATAAAGACAGTAAAGAACAAGTCCAAGATCTTCACAATTCAACACATGTGGATTTCTCATTTGATTCATTTCCACAGATATATGAATCTTTCATTTTATATCAGTATGAGAAATTTCACACTGAAAATGTGAGGGGCCTTCCTAATAGCTTATAAGGGTTTGTGGCTATTCTTCCCATTGCCAATTGGTTTTGGAATGTATGCCTAGATTTCTTCATAGTATCAGAGCAGGTTCACCCACATGTATTAGGCCGAGTAGCCACACGTGCCAATTGGTTTTGGAATGAATGCCTAGATTCCTTCAAATTTGTTCAAATCCAAATTCTCTTTCCTTTACATCCATACTCCAGACAACTTGAGACAACCTTTTCTTCCTGAGTAGCTGGTTCAATTCAAATAATACTATTTTGCTTGTACCCTTATCTAGGTCTTCATATGCGCTATTTATCATGTCAAGCCTCAACCATATTAGGGTAAACATAACAACATCACAAGAAGTTACAAATTTATAAGACATGAAATGGAACCTATCATACATTGGCTGGCTTAATTACTTGACCTCACATTAAGAGGTCGTAGTATTATGGCCTATCAATCAATGTCTACGAGTTCTTATATGTATATACATTCTCAACCACATGCCTTGAATCAATTCATGGAAGGTCTTCCTTGAACATGGCTTCTAACTCTTTACATTCTTCAAGGCAGTATGTAGAAATCATAAAATCACAAATTCTTCTTGATTACCTGAGCATGTCTCCACTATGTAATTTTGGTCCACTCAAAGCTGGTGATATGCTGAAAGTATTCCCATTGCCATAACACAAAGAAGGGTGACCAAGAGGCATTGGCCTATCTGGAATTGGTGGCACCTCAATATCTCCTTCCAACATTTTCAGTGCATCCAAAATGGTAGGCCGTAAAGCCACCATTACATGAGCACACAAAATTCCAACCAGCAAATATCTCTCCATTATGCTCTTTGGATTTGAATTCACACCATCGCCATCTTTCAACAATGAAATGTCTAAAGCCTGTTCAACTTTTCCAGATCTCACTAGTGACCAAGCCCAATCTGTGATCAAAAATGCATGTGGGGATCCCAAGGAAGACAAATCAAGAGCTTTTCTCCCACACATAATCTCCAAAATAACAACTCCAAAGCTATAAACATCGCTCTTTTCAGTCAGCTGTCCATACAATGCATATTCAGGGGCTAAGTACCCGTGAGTCCCTGCCACTCTAGTAGTGAGATGAGACTGGCCTTCCATATTCTGTTTTGCAAGCCCAAAATCTGCCACTCTCGCTCGCATATCTGCGTCTAGTAGTATGTTTGTTGCCTTAATATCTCTATGATATATTGCAGGCTTCACTCCATAATGCAAGTAAGCTAGCCCCTTTGCCACATCCAAGATTATGCTCTTTCTTTGAGGCCAAGTCAAGGGTCTCCTTTCAACTCCACTCTGATTATTAGACAGACAAAATAGATGGTCATCAAGATTCCCATTCGGCATGTAATCATATACAAGGTACCTATGACTTCCTCTCTCTTCATAATTGTCCTCCCCTTCAACAACACAACACCCTCTAAGTGGAACAAGATTCCGGTGCTTCAAATTGCTAATAATCTCAACCTCATTGCAGAATTCAGCATCCCCTTGAAAATCAGATTCTATAACTTTCTTAACAGCAACCGTAGTTCCGTCCTGTAAAACACCCTTGTAAACAAGACCAAATCCACCTCGACCTATAAAATTCTTCTGCGAAAAGTTACTAGTTGCCTTTTCAAGGTCCTGAAATTTGAACCAAATGGAACCCGTGTTCGGTCTCACTCTAATTCTAGACTCTCTTTCATCCAAATCAAAACCAGAATTCATACGAGACCTTTCAATCCTTCTCTTCCTCCCCCTCCTATCATACCAAAAATACAATCCCAATAAACTAGACATGACAAAGACAGCAACCCCAGCACCAGTTAGCCCGAAAACAAGAGCAGTATTGCTCTTATTTGAGGAACCCAGTTGAGAGTCCGTTGACAACCCGAATATACAGGACACAGCACCATTACTTTCAGGACCAAACTCATTGACAATACCAGCAGCATAAAGAATTGTAAAGTACCAGCAATCTCTGGAGTGAGAAGTGTTACCATCAACGGAAATCAGCAAATTCTGAATCCGAAAGCCAGCCGCCACGCAAGCGTCGCAGGATGAGAGATCAGTGAGGTCCGGCCTGCAAGCAGAGTCAAGGACAGTGGTCTGGCCAAGCTTGGAGACCCAGTCTTTCGAAGACTCAATGTGGGCACAGATATTGGGAGTGATAACAAATTCTAAAGGGTCAAAACAATAAGAAACTAGATTGCTAGGGAGGGAGAGGGAGGTGAGCTTGGACTGGAAGTTATGGAGGCAAGAATTGGAGGTGGGTAGGTCCGGGAGTTGAAAGAGAGAGGTTTCTTTGAGGTGCTGGGCAAGGGCAATTCCATAGAGAGACAAGAGGGTTTGGCAACATGGGATCTTGGTGATGTCCAATTGGGTGGTTTTGGGAGGGGGTTGGAAGTTTTCGCATGATGAGGAGTTGAAGGGAATTCTTAGGACATAGCTGAGATCCATGGGGCATGTTGTTAGGTTGGTTGTGGGAGGAGGTGTGGGGGCTGCTACTGCTACTGCTGTGCTTGGAGACTGGGTAGAGAGAAGAAGTAGTGAGAGAAGCACCAAAACCCCAATTTGTTTCATCATCATCATGTCTTCTAACTTTGTCCTTCTCTCTATCAAGCTTGTGTTTTGTGCTAGACTTTGGATAAATTGTAAACTGTTCTTGGGTTGTGATTTTCAAATGGGTATGAGAGAGAGAGAGAGAGGGACTATCTAGAGAAAGACAGAAAGAAAGACATTCTGAGTTGAGTTGGTCTTTCACTCTTCCTCAGTTTCAGAGAAGAATAGGGAGGATTATTCTAGTCAAACCTCATATTCCTCATTTGGTGGCTGCTGCAGAGTGCAGGCCAAACAAAAAACATGAAGATTCTGGCTGCTGGATTGGTGTCACAGGAAACTAGGAGAAGGCACGTGAGCAAACGCGCTCTTTTAAATATAAAATGAATGAAAGATGAATTTATCTTTTAAGTAAATTAGTTACGTTACAGGCCACAAAAATATTTCTATTCTAGTCCAAAGCCACACTTTTTTAAAACTTTAGTTTGAAGCTATTATCTTATCCTAAGATGACCAAAAGGGTATTTAGAATAAGTCAACCATGAGACAAACAAAAAAAAGACAATAAAATTAAAGAGAAAATCCAAGAACTCTATATCGAAGACATCAATTTAGACTCTCTTCACATGCAATTCATATGCTCTTTACATGCAAGCCTGTTTGACAGTACTTTTAAAATTGCCAAAAACGCTTTTAAATTAGTAAAAACGCTTTTGATATCATTTGGTAGAAATATATATAAGTACTTTTAGATTATAAAAGCGTTTTTAAGGAATTTTTTGAGAAGTACCTGACAGGTACTTTCATTAAGAAGCACTTCAAGTGCTTTTGCATGGATTACTTAGGATTTTTATAAAAATTTGTATGTGCTTCTTTATATAACCGCTTCTAGCAAAAGTACTGTTAAATAAAAGCGCTTCTAAGAAGCAGTGCCAAACAAGAAAGTTGTACCTATGCTTATCCATCCTTATTTGGTATTTTTCATGCCTCAATATCTATAAGAGGCTTTCTATGTCATTCCATTGTAGAAAATACGGTTTTGAGAAGAATACATCTCTCGTGCTAAGCTTTAAACCTTTTGTTGTATCTCATTCTCATATTCTTGTACCAGTATTCATATATGTAATAAAAATGCCAGTTTTTATCCAAAACATAATCTTCATTTCTATTCTCTCTTCAGCTTTTATTTTTTAATTTTAATTGGAAGACTTCTAGTTCAAAACAGAGAAATACTACTGTAAATATACTATTATTCTTTTAAACTCGATCTTTATATTAATCTTTAGAGCCTATTTTCTATCTTGGAGTCTTTCTATTTGTTACTCTACTGCTATAAGAAAGGTAATTGAGTCTGCAGGTCGTAAGTTCTAGCCATTATTAATAGCCTTGAGGTGATGCGTGCAGTATTCCATACTTGCTGTATCATACTCTACATAGTATCCAGATCGACTATTTTAGAGACACTCCCGATTAGTAAATCCACTCTCTATAATTGGTATCAAAGCTTTGTTTAACATTATAAGTGTATGTTTAAGTTGTAAAGTATTTTGAGGACATAAGTCATAAATACAACTAAAAGAAAACTCAATCTTATTTGCATGTCATATCATATTATTACTAAAATTAAGAGAAGATTATTGATTATTATAAGAAGTATTAAATATAAAAATAGAAGGATAAAAAAAAACACGAACAAAGATTAGTGTTACATAATACATATCATATTATTACTAAAATTAAAAGAAGATTATTGATTATTATAAGAAGTATTAAATATAAAAATAGAAGGATAAAAAAAACACGAACAAAGATTAGTGTTACATAATCTTAGTGATCAAACTAGAAGTGGTTACCATACTATCATTAGAATAAATTTAGAAAACTTAGAAGAATTAAAAAGAATTGAAGAAAGATTATAAAATACTTTAGCAATAAGAAGAGGATAAGGAAGGCTATAAATTTTATGATATACTATTTAAATTTAGAACTAAACAAACATCAAAAGAAAAAATTAACTTTAGATCAAAATAGTTTGCTTTGTAATTTTCCTAATACTTAAAATAAACATATTTTGTATAGTAAAGATCAACATATAGAAAATAGCATTGTAAATTTAATAATTAACTTGTCAAAAAATATCAAGTTAGAATAGAACAAACAAAATAAGTCATTAGAACTTTTAATACAAAATCAAGAAAAGAACTCTTCTACTGTAATAAGAAAAAAATTTAGACTATATTACTAAACAATTAGAAGAAAATAATAAAGATTTACATAAATTTCCTTTAATCATAGACCAACTGAAAATCAAGTACAACAAATATAGTTAATACAAAAAAATTAACAGAACAAGTAAAAACTTTACATATTATAGTAAATCAGTTAATGAATTAATGCAAAGTGTAAAAATTAACTCGAACTATATTGAAACATTACAAGTACTTTCAGAAACAGAATCAAATAGTGAACCAATAGGATTTGGGTAACTTTTTCTAAACCTTCTAATTACTAAAACATTTTTTTAAGCCCCCACCCATCTAGAAACTCTTCCAAAACCTTTTAAAACTTATAATACCTCTTTTACCCTTCTGACACACTCTGACGCTAACTAACGCACACGCTAACTTGCTTTGACACAGACTGACGCGCTCCCAGTGTAACTGTATTTCAATATAGTTACACTATCATTGAAACTGAAACTCAATTTTAGAAAAACAATTACACTAAAAAATAACTACAAATAATTAACTATTATTTTTTAACCAAAAAAACAACTTGCAGACCCATAAAAAAATAAAAAAACAATTACACATTGACTAAAAAAACAATTACACATTCACCAAAAAAAAGCTCCACCTTCATTAAAAAATAGTTATACCTTTATTAAATAAACATTTACACCTTCAATGAAATACAGTTATACTGGGCGTGTCAAAATGCATCAGAGTGCGTGTCAGATCAAGCGTCATAATTCATCAGAAGGTTAAAAAATATATTATAATTTTTAGGAGATTTTAAGAAAGTTTCTAGATGGGTGAGGATTTAGACAAATTTTTTAGGTGGTTAGGAGGTTTAAAATTATGTACAAAAAAAAGAAGAAGAAAGGTTATTTCTGAAATTAAAAAAACATAAATAAAATTTTATTAAAATTGAAAACAAAAAAAAGGGTATAATCGAAATTCTAAAAAATAAAAGTCAACTTTAGATGGTCGTAGGTTTACTTTAGGGGGTTTTGGAAAATGTTAAGTATATAATTGGGAGTTTTGGCAAAGTTTTATTTTGGGTAAGAGAATCAATCTTTAACTAGAGAGTTTATAAATATTTACTTATAGGATTTTCAGATTATACATCTAATATACTAAATCAGAATATTCCTATTAGACAAAATAACTTTATAATCTAATTTTTGATAAATATAATTGAAAGATTAGAAAATCTTGAAGAACAAATTGTTGATATACACAAAACCTAGCAACCTCTAGAATTAATATAGAAATTAGAAGCATTAACCATATGAAAACAACTAAACATAAGAAAATCAATCCTTTTGATAATACTAAATGGAACTATTAAGAGGAAAAAGGCAAAAAAAGGGTCAGAACTGAAGACATCTATCCAACAGAAATAGAAGCACAAGAATTTCTTAGAAAAGGATTTGAAAAAACGCATAAACATAACAACTCATTATATAATTTAGGGATGTAAGAAAGTAAGAAAAGTATTGTTAGCAGTATAAGTCAACAAGAAATAAGTTGTATTAGATAAAGAAGTCATATTAGATTTATTAAGTTTAGAAGCAATTAAAGAACTTAGAAAACAGCAATACAGATTAATATATGTAGGAACAATTCTTATAGGAATAGCAAGATTATCAAGAGTACAAGTAGGAATTAAAACACTAATATATATTCATGATGATAGATGAGAAATCATGAACAAGCTGCAATAGCTATAGCTGAAATGGATCTTAATAAGAACTTAGCAATAGTAGGATGTATACCTAATTTTTCAATGAAAATAAATGAATTTAGTCAACATATAAAAGTAAATATAAGAACAAAAAATTACAACAAAAAAAATGAATATAAAAATTTAAGTGTAAGTTCAATGTATATTGGAAAAGTTAGAAATAAATTAGATTATAAATTTAATATAGAAATTCAAGATTTTATGAAAATGTTTGGAAGTCAACATGTTAATATGATTGAAGCAAGACCTGTAGATAACAGTTTTTTAGAAGGAATTAAATGGAATTTACCTAATTTAAAACTTAAATAAATAATAGACAACTTATAAAAACACAAATTTATGAACATTTTGATAAAATAGCAGGAATAAAATTTTCAAATTATAAACAAATTGATAATAATGATATTGTAAGTAAACTTGAAGAACAAATACATAAGGCCTTTGATAATATTGAACAAAATTTAATAGAAGCCAATTTAGATCATATAATGGATAAAATGATTGATGATATAGATAATTTAACTGAAAAACAGTATTTAGATAAATATAAAACTTATGATCTAGGTTTACATAAAAAGAATGATGAAGAATTAGTAAATCTTATTCTTGAATTAAGACTAGAACAGAACACAAAATACAAACAATAGCAATGATAAATATAGGAAATACTTAAAGTGTAATTAAACAAAATATAGTATCAGAATAGTTTAGAACAAAATTATCTAAACCATAAAAAATAACTCAATTTAATGCAAAAGGAGTAGTATTAACACACTATATAAACAGTATACCAATTAGAATAGAAGGACAACAATTTAGCTTACCAAGAACATTAATTTCACCAGTAGGAACATATACTTTTATTATTAGACTTAATTTTCTAAAATATCTACAAGGAGGATTTGTATACACTCTTTTAGGAATTACATTTTTAAGAAATGAATAACTACAGTAGATCAAAGTAACTCTCCTAATATACACCATAATATTTTAGTCTTGAAGAACCAGAAGATTTAAAACATATAGAAGACATTGATGAGTTACAAACATTTGATGAGAAATATTTGAATATTCATACTTATTACTAGAACATATAGCACCATTAGAAATTTTTCATTTAGAAAAAGACCTAAAACACTTAAAGAATTGTTACAACTAAAATTAGACATAATTGATTTTATATTTAACAATCAAAAGAATTGATTGCCAATGTAATTTAATAGATCAACAAGAATTTGAACAACAAATTAGAGAACTTTTAAATTTAAAAGTAATTAGACCTTAAAAATCTAGACATAGATCAGCGTCATTTATTGTAAGAAAACATTCAAAACTAAAAAAAGGTAAAGCTAGTATTGTGTATAATTATAAAAAATTAAATGATAATACATATGAAGATAGTTATAAACTCTCTAATAAAGATGAATTAATAAATAAAATACAAGATAACAAATATGGCTTGTCATGTCATTTGGATTAAAGAATGCTCCATCTATATTTAAAGAAAGATGGATCAAATATTTAAGAAATATAATTCTTTTGTAGTATATATGTAGATGATATTCTTATACATAGTAAAAACAAAAATGAACATAGAAAACGTCTTAAAATTATTTTACAACAATTTAATTCTAATGGTATTACCATTAGTAAAAATAAAATAGAACTTGAAAAACAAGATATTGAATTTTTAGAAGTGTATATTAAATTAGGAACAATTCAATTATAAGAAGATATAGCTAAAAAAGTATTGGAATATCTAGATAAATTACAAGATAAAAAACAATTGCAAGCATTTTTAGGATTATTAAATTATGCAAGAAATTATATTCCTAACCTAGGAAGAAAAATAGCTATATTACATAGTAAAACAAGTAAAATTGGACAAATATACTTTAATAGTGAAGATATTGAATTAGTTCAAGAAATTAAAAAGGAAATAACAAAATTACAACCTTTAATATTACCCTTACATAAGAGTTATAAAATTTTTGAAATAGATGCCTCAACTATTGGATGAGCATGTATATTATATCAAAAGAATAATAAAGAGTCCCCAAAATCTGAAGAACAAATTTGTAGATATGTTTAAGGAACAACAAGCTAGATTACCAGCAGCTGATTTATAAATATTAAGAATAATTAATTCAATTGAATCATTTTCTTTATTTTTGCATAATGAAAATATTTACAATTAGAACCGATTGTCAAAATATAGTTTTCATTGTAATAAAATTAGAATTAACAAACAAGCAGCCCGAAGATGGGTTTAATTTGTTGATACTATTACAGGTAGAGGATTTAAACTAGCATTTGAAAATATTAAAGGTTCAAATAATACATTAGCTGATATTCTTTCACGCATTATTCAATAACTGGTATGGATTTCTTTGGACCATCTTCTAGTTAAAGAGCATTTGGTGATTATCCCAAAAACAGTAATGTAGTAAGAACAAAGCAGGATTTCCAGATTACAAAACTTTTATGTTTAATACTATCCGTATTCAAACAATTAGAAACAAAAAATTTCAATATCAAACAACTTCTTTGGTGGAAGAAAAAGAAAAGGTTTTACTAGACAATTCTTGGAGCTTGAGCGATACTCAAACTGGCTTAACAAAATCTGCTCAAGAAAATTAGTAAGAGCATTAGAACAATATTTTCTGCAGAATAACTTTTTCATAAAACAATTACAAAACCAATTTTCAACTTACAAACAAACTTTTTTGGGCTAGACAATAGCCACAAAAAACTTTTGAGACGCTTTCATGTATTAAACTTGCAAAATCAAGAATTATTAGCATGAGCAATACCTCTTTTGAGCAAACTAAAGAAAATGTTATTGAGCCATTAATATCTATAGATACAGGCAACATAGTACCTTCACAAGAGGCTAATAAGCCCATAGAACTTGGTAATTTGCTTAGTTTCGAATAACTTGATATACAAAAACCTAAGGGTTAAATACGTTTTTAATCCCTGTATTTTACTCCAAAAACAAATTTGGTCCTAACTCTCAAAATATTAAGTTGTTTGATTTTAATCTTGGGTTAAATACGTTTTTAGTCCCTGTGTTTTACTCCAAAAACAAATTTGGTCCTCGTGGTTTCAAAATTCTGATTTTAGTCCTTGGGTTTTACTCCAAAAACAAATTTGGTCCTCGTAGTTTCAAAATTCCAGTTTTGGTCCTTGGGTTTTTGTCCATTTCTAATTTTGATCCTTGAGTTTTTGTCCATTTGCAATTTTCATCCTTAAATATTTATATATGTTTTTTTGACCTTTTTTAAATAGAATTTAAAAAAAAAAGAAATTATTCTTCTTACAAAAGAATTAGTGGGGGTAAATGAGTTGCTAAAAATAAGGAGAGGTGTGATTTTTTATTTCATTTTATTTTTCAATTCTAATTATTCTATTTTATTATTTTACTCTCAAAATATTAAGTTGTTTGATTTTAATCTTTTAATTAAGAAAAGGTAATGTTGGATTTTTTAATGTTTAACCTTCCTCTTCATTCTCCCATTATATAAAAAAGGCAATGTTGGATTTTTGAATGTTTAATCTTTCTCTTCATTTTCCCATTATATATACTAGTCTCTTGCCACGAGTGTTGCACGTTTTCTAAATATTTAATTAAAAATTTTAATAATTTATTTGTTTTAAAATAATAGTTGTGTGGAAGTAAGTTGCTAAAAATAAGGGTGTAATACTATTTTTTTGTTTTTTTTAATTTTAATTATTCTATTTTACATTTTTGTTTTTTATTAATAAATAATATTATGAATACTTATTTTTTAAGTGGGGTATTTTTGAAATTCATAAATTTAACCATTTTACTCTTCTTCTGGCTTTATATATATAGATAAATACATGTAATTTGCAAAATACCACTGAAGGACCAAAATTGTTAATAAACGAAAATTCAAGGATCAAAATTAGAATTTTGAAACCATAAGGACCAAATTTATTTTTCGTGTAAAACACAAGGACCAAAAATGTAATTAACCCTTCATTTATATACTTGGGCTTTGGTTATTTTTTTCTTTTGTCGAAGTTTGGCTTTTGTTGTTATCTATTCGCATGACCAAGAAATAATGACCTCAAATACGAAGAATACCCATCTACTTGAGGAGATGGTAACTGTGGTTTGGGGTTGAGGGAGGAGTGTTTGGGAACATTGAGATTATGGGTACAGAGTAGCACAGGACAGTAGAGATGGTTTGACAACCGTGCTGGTGAGTGGTGACAAGTTAAATAAAGTTCAACATAATCACTCAATTATAGCTCAACCGTGTTGGTGAGTAGCACACGTCATTTTGCCTCATGGCTGCCACGTCTCCGGTTAATATTTGATTAGACTGACGACAGTAATAAATTATAAGTAAATTAAAATGTTATACATTAATTTGAAAAAAAAAAATAAGAATGCAATAAGTTGTGAAACACTCCAAACATCAAGGATNTAATTTGAAAAAAAAAATAAGAATGCAATAAGTTGTGAAACACTCCAAACATCAAGGATATAAATTGTAATTTGAATTTTGCTCTATAAAATTTTATATTCTAGAGGAGCCACACCAGCCAACGATTTGAATGTCCAATTGGTTGACAAATATGTGATATCGATTGAAATTGAAATGTTATACATTAAATTGAAAAAAAAAAGAAGAACGCAACAAGTTGTGAAATACTCCAAACATCGGGGATATGAATTGTAATTTGAATTTTGCTCTATAAAATTTAATATTCTAGAGGGCCACACCAGCCAACGATTTGAATGTCCAATTGGTTGACAAACATGTGATATCGATTGAAATTGGCAAACTAAAGAGCATTATGGAAAGGGTGTTTTTAGGTTAAGTTAGGTCTTGTTATCATTTTGAACTAGTGTCCTCTCAAGCAAATATGAAAGGTGGTGTACCAAAAATAAAAGAATGAAGGATTTGTTTCATCTGGGGGCATACCTTTGTAATTCAAGACATCCTTTTTAACTTGCAATATTGGTCATCTAAGCTATAAAACATAATAAGCTGATTCAGTATCAATTCATTGATAATGAGAGTGACATTTTACTGAGTCAGAAAACTTGATTTTGAGCTCACTCCATGGTCCATATAAACAGCTTCCAATATTTTTCCCCCAAGGAGTCATTATGTCTCAAAAACCCATTTTTCAACAAGTCCTTATTGATCAAATTTTATCTAATATTACCTTCAATGTAAGTTGCAATTTTATATAACGCAGCCAAAAATCATCTGTAACTAAAGGCAATATGTCTAGGCAGTAGGCAGTACGTATGATGGGGGATGGGGCTGCCTGCTGAAAGATACAAATCATGTGGTCAGAATTTATCATCAATGATCATCAGATTTCTAACTTATCCTGTATAAAAACGTAAGATCCAAATTCCCAACAAAGTTATCGGTATGCATCATTCCTCAATCTCCAATGTCACCCTGAATTTGATACTTTTTAACATGGCGCTAAGCAAACAAGATTTAGGAAAGAGTAAAACAAAAAGGTGCAGAGACTTCTTAATTGTCTGCAAGAAAGCCCTCCAAAGACAGTGGAGAGATAACCATCAAACAACCGAACAGGTACCAACATCATCCAAAAGGTATAAATTGAAACCAAAGTTGAAATAAAAAAACTGATATTAAAAACCATCCTGAGCAGTCAATAGAAAATAAACTGACACTATAATTGTCTTTCTCGTACTCCTAAGAATTGAGGTCATCAGCAACTAGCTTTACCTGTTTATTCCTAAGCCTTGATTCTGCAAGCATCATCTGTATATCTCTCCCGCTTTTTGTTTCACAAACAAAACTCAGACCCAATCAGATTGTTTAGTGCCATGGTATAGATCTAAGATTCTGTAGGTGGAATGACATCTTCCATATCACATTCCACATTGCTAATAACACCAGAAGAACTAGAGATGTGAGGTTCAACCATTATTGGTGGAATAGATCCTTCAGATGCAAGCTTGGATTCAGATGGAACTGCCTCTCCCCCAAACATTTGACTGGGCTTTGGTGCAGAGTAAACCTGTTCTTCCATCAAATCATTGGCTGATTCACTGGTTGGATCAGAAGACACACATGCAGGTTCAGCAAATACAGGAGCTTGGTTGAGTTCAAGATTCAGGCTTGTTACCACATCAGGAACCAATGCATTCTTTTCAGAACCCACATCCTGAGGTTGAATTTGAGGATCCTTACATACGGTTTCAATGCTTGGTATGACAGCAGTTGCTGCAGGTTCAGCAAATTCAGGAGCTTGGTTGAGTTCAAGATTCAGGCTCCTTACTGCATCATGAACCAATGCACTCTTTTCAGAAGCCACTGCCTGAGCTTGAAATTGTGGATCCTTATATATGGTTTCAACGCCTGGTATGACAGAGGTTGGTGCAGGTTCAGCAAATACAGGAGTTTTGTTGAGTTCAAGGTTCAAGCTCTTTACTTCATCATGGACTGATGGACTCTCTTCAGAACCCACAGCCTGAGGTTGGATTTGAGTATTCTTAGATATGGTTTCAACACCTGGTATGTCAGCAATTGATTCAGGTGCTGTTTCTCCTTTTGAAGCTTCATTGCCCTCTACGCCATTTGGTCCTTTCATTATTGTGGCTGCTTCAACTTCATTCAACACTTTATCCTGTTCATCAACTTTATCATGCTCTGACTGTGCCATTACAGGGGCAGATTGGCTATCAGGTCCGGGCTCCAAAAATTTCTGTGGCATGACTTTTCCTCCCAAAAAAGGGACTGCATCGTTCTTTGCAAAATTATCAACCAGAGGAAAGATAACAGAGGAAGATTGGTTTTGAAGTGATTCAGGGATTCCAGACTGAACAGTAGAGGGTTGAGTATGGTCTGGAACAGTAGGTGTTTGGTTTGGAACTGGAGGTGTTTGGTTTGGAACTGTAGGTGTCTGGTTTGGAACTGTAGGTGTCTGGTTTGAAACTGGAGGTGTCTGGTTTGGAGCTGTAGGTGTTTGGTTTGGAACTGTAGGTGTCTGGTTTGGAACTGTAGGTGTCTGGTTTGGAATTGGAGGTGTCTGGTTTGGAACTGAAGGTGTCTGGTTTGGAACTGTAGGTGTCTGGTTTGGAACTGTAGGTGTTTGGTTTGGAACTGTGGGTGTTGGGTTTTTTACCTCAATAGGTTGCCTATTACTTTGTTCAGTTGGGCGACTAGGTATGGGAAGCTCCTTTCTTTTGCACATCTTAACATTAGGAGCAATGTCATTTGCTGCAGTAACTGGGGTGAACCTTCCCGGCATAAATACAACACCCCTCAGCTGAGTGTCAGTGTCTCCTACCTTAACATTGAGAAGATAGCCAGCATCAAATGAACCTTCAATGACACCAGAAACCATCCGACCCACCATTTCATCCTCAACTTCATCAGTTTTACCCACACTCGGTTTGTTTTTCTTCAAACTGTCAGATCCAGGAATTGCAGTCATGCTCTCTCCATGTACCAAACTCTCATCCTTACGTGGGCGTCCACGTTTCCGCTTCATAGGGGGGTCTGGCGAAAAAGAGCTCATTCCTTGATTTTGTTGATTCATACTGCATAGACGGATGCAAAATGGCAGATTTCACACTGGTTTTTAAAATTTTCCCCTGCAAGGAAGAAAGTAATCTCATAATCTTTCCCATCTGTGTTAACAAATGGTGACTGAAAACAATATGAATAAGGTGAAATCAATTGGTCACATATTCCTATCACTCATTTTCAATCCAGAATTGATAGCCTAGAACAGTCAAATTCTATGAACTACACCAGAGCTTGAATAGTCTGGTATTTGCTAGCAAGAAACAATCCATGTCAATGCCTAGACATGCAAATGTTGCACTAAGACTTAAAGTAGGACCTCAGACCCAGCACAACTGTGATATGCACATCAGATATAGTTGTATCTAGTTGAAAGATGGTCCAATTAAAAAATCTATGGCATGACGAAGGTAGCAGTAAATTAAAAATGAGGAGGCAGTTCCTCTCTTTTCTAAGATGGGCATGGTCCATTAAATTTGTATCCAAATGCAAAAATGTCTAATACTGACACATACATATAATCATAGTGTACTGTATCTAATACAGCCTCAAATTTACACTCAGATAAACAGTCCTGATGATACAGCCAATGTCAAGAGAACCCCAGCAGATTTAAGTAATTCCCAATTGAAAGGCTATTTCGATATAAAAGAGAGCACAGGCAAAAAAAATTCTTTAGATATCAATAATATGCATAATGTTCTACGCTACAAAATGCTAGGTAGTCAAGATAACTAGATCTAGATAAAGATATCAATAATAAGCATATTAGATATCAACAATATGCATAAAGGTATGAAGTGAAAGATAACTAGATTTGGAACTAAATGATAGAAAAGCAACTGAAACGAGTGCCAATTATAACAGCGTATGTAGTTATTCTTTCATTGCTAATTTATAACAGCATAACACTGCTTTACCTTAATCGATTTTACAAATCTATCAGAAGTTTAAAGTTAAAACAATAACCAAACAAAATAACAATTAAATTTATTTAAATATAAGATCACACTGGAAAAATTCTAAGAGAGTCTAATTTGCAAAAGACCTCAGACAGATCCACAAATATCCTTTTCATAATATAAAGATCTCTATGGATGATCAGATCTCTACTAATTTCATTACAAATTCAATAAATAAATAAAAAAAACACCTCAATCATTAGTTAGAACCAAGATCTCGAATTCTCACCAAGATTATGATCAGGATTGAAGGATTGAGCTGTAGATCTAAACTCTTTCACGCTTGTGCCATGGGGAAGCGGAAGCGTAGAAACATAGACAGAGACAGAGAGAGATGGAGAGATATGGAATTTTCTCACTTATAAAGAACCCTAGTAACAATGGGAAGGATCCACGTTTAATGAGCCCATTGACTAATAACAATTATACCTAAAAAGAAAAAAGAATGTATAAAATTTGGGCCGGGAACTTGGGAAAGAGATTGTGTCAGGCCTGTATAGTAGTCCAAACTTAGCCTATTATCCTAGCCCAGTCCATCCAAACCTCAGAAGCAAGAATATCCTCCTAAAGTGACAGTCAGGAACAGAACCAGCCCCGTCCCCTCTCTTGTTCCCCAAACCTTAGGAATTTCCAAGTGCAGTTGTTTCCCGGCCCGCATTCATGCAATTTCATTAGTACAAATATCAATAATCAGAGTAGTGCCTAGTTTCCTTCTAGACCTAAACTTCAGGCTCAATATGCAAGCATTGAACTAACTCTACCTATATGAGTAAATGAATGTATCATATTGAAATCAAGGTATGATTTCATGCATACATAGCACCATGTCGGCTTCATCTTTTGAACCATTGATTGTTAAATTTTGATGGAGCTAATGAAAAGTTTACAATGTACTGAATTTAAAAAAAAAAACAAGGAACGAGAGAGAGAGAGAGACAGAGAGCGATTTGGAAAATTCAATCATCTCCTCACCCACAGCTTGATTCATTTTTCCCTCTTCCTCTTTAAACAAAATCATATGCTTCCATTTCTAATTTGGTAAATGATTAAGAATCTTACAACATGACAATGCTAAGGATCAATATTTTTCCCAAAAGCCACTGAAGCATTAAGAGATTTAAGAAACTTCTATAGGAACCCAGAGTTTTATGATTTTTTTTTATAAGTAAGATTTAATTAAAAAAATAAAACACCACAGAAGCACTACCCTAGTACACAAGCTGCCTACAAGATCTTAAAAAGGAAAGGAGGCAGCTAAATCTACCAAAGAACATAAAGAAATTGTAGGAGCACTATTTGACCGCTCAAAAAGCCATCTCAACAACTGAACCATTAATTCCATCATTGAATGTTCTGAATCATCAAAAGTTTATGTATTCCTCCCAAACTACAAGCACCACATAACACACACAAGGAGCCACATTTCAAACAGCCAAATCAGATTGTCTCATGAAGCTACAATGCCATCCTCAAAGCAAGTTGTGAACAGATCCTGACATAATCCAATTAGTACCAAATAAAAACAAAATAAAACCCCATAACTCCTAGGCCATATGACAATGTAATAACAGATGATATTTTGATTCCCTTACATCCTCGCACATGTAACACCTAGTAATCAACACTTATCCCCGCATCATCAAATTATCAATAGTTGAACTTAATGGTACTATCAAGGTTTGATTTTATGCACTACTGTAAAGTAAGTTAATCTGATATTTGAATCTCCTTATTGCAACGTTTTCTTCATGCTCACTGTAACATACTTGTTTCCCCTATTATGCATTAATATATTTCTCATTCATAAGACGTTTAATTTATGCTGTTTACAATGTCCCATGTTCTCTACCAAAAAAAAATGTCTCATGTTCCAGAAACCTTGAGGCAGTAATGATACACCTCTTATTCAAAATAAATCTAGAATAAGCAGATTGAGAAAGAATGAATATATGAAATGAAGAGTCGATATTACAAGCAACAACAAGCATAAATGAATGAAATAGTTACCAAGTTTATGCAAAACAAATTTAGACACCAGAATAATACAATAAAAAAAAAAGAAAAAAACCCATAAGGCAACTGTCAAACAGTCAAAGAGGCAACAATCTGGGTCCAAGTGAACTAAATGAATATTGGAATAGAAATAAACCCAAAAACTGACAAAATATAAATAATATAGCATGTAAAAACGTAAATCATAAAATAATTCACAGAAGCACAAAAAAAAAAAAATCAATCTTTACAATATATAATAAATAGAAAATTGTTTCTGATGGATGCAGTCCTTATTTTCCACTATATTACTGATCTCACTCGACCCAACAATCATGTAATTTCAGCTCAGTCATGAATGAATCCATAAAAACATATAAAAGGGTCTCTGAGGTTCGTCAGATCAAAAACCCTAATGCTACCCTGATAAGAAATAGTAACTATTATTGCACAAACTAAATCAAACAATAATGCGACGCCAAAGAAATATTAACTACCACAATATGAGAACACAGTTTCAGGCACTTACATGTGGCTGGCGATGATGAAATGAGAAGCGGAACCAATCGAGAAAATCCAAAATCGGTGGCAATGGTGGGAAAATCAGTTTCTTGCTCCTTATTTGATTTGTTTTTTTTTTTTTTTNTTGCTCCTTATTTGATTTGTTTTTTTTTTTTTTCTTTGTTTATTAGGCTTTTTTAGCTTTTGGAATAGAATAAGGGTCTGTTTGTGTGTGTGTGACTCTGTATCCGGGGGATGGGAAAGCAACCGAAACCCAAGGAACTATCTATTGCCAACTGCCTATTGGCGCTGGAATCTGAATCTCCTTTTTTTTTGTTCAAAAATCTGTATCTCTTTCCCGTAATCCGGATAGTGGGTGTTTGGACGCGGGAATACTTTCCCACGTTTCTATCTTGTCCTATTATCAGTTGGTTAATTTAGGGTTTTTTTTTTTTTTTTTTTTTTTTTTTTTTTTTTTTTTTTTTTTTTTTTTTTTTTTTTTTTTTTTTTTTTNCGTGACATGTTAATTTGGTTTTTAATGAGCTGAATGCCATAAGGTTTTTTTTTTTTTTCTTTTTTTGAGTTTTATAAGGTTCGATAATAATAATTATTATCACTGTGCAACAATGATAACCAAAATATCACATAAAAAATTAAACTTATAGATATACTTTTGTATTTGGTTTTTTACATAACATGTCAAAAATTAATTAATTAACATAAAACACAAAATTCAAATTTATGGACATGGTGAGTACTTTGTAAGGAGGGCCGAGCTCGACCTTGTTTAATCAACACCTCTTTTTTAAAACGTCGAGTTCTTTATCATTTTGTTTAAAAAAGAGTGTACATTTTTAACATAATAAATTTTAAGTGGGTTGATTTAACATTTGGGAGTTTAGAGTTGACTTCTTAATCAGTTTTAGTCATTATTAATTTATTAATTATGTTTGTAGTTCATGTAGTTTATGCTAAGTTTCCCTAAAATTTGTTTAGTTTAATTGTATCAATTATATCTATAGTTTCATAATCGTTGTAATTTGAAGATATACTTTATTTCGTTAATTTGGTAAATAAATATAGCACGTGATGCACACAAGTAAGGATATTTAGATTGTGACAATGAAGTTAAGTCACAAAAAAGTGATATATTAATTTGTGCATGTTGCATATTATTTTCGTCAAACAAATTGATATATTTAAGAATGTGTTTCGAACTAAAATTGATACAATTAGAACTACCGATATCTGAGTAAAACTTAGTCCAAAATACAAAGAGTACAATGTAATTTAGCCCTTAAATTCTAAAAAAGTTCAGGCTAGTAGGTTACTTTGTTGGTGATACACAAATGGACACAGCCCTATAAACTTCATAAGGTTCATCAAGTAATTAGAAAAACTATTGTTAAAAAAATGAAGGGTTTTAATTCTCAACCTGTATTGCCGAACAAAAATTTTAAAGAAGAAGGTTGGAGGAGCTCTTCCGATCAGAAATTGAGGGAAGCATTGTTTTTTTTATTTATAATTCTAAAGTATAGTTTTTTAGCTGTCATATCTCTCCACGTCATATGGGGACGTCCACACCAAAGACAATATACAAGTATTTGGGCCACAAATACAACGTCGGCTCACCTGAAGAGCCAAGAGCGGAGAGCCCAAGAGCCAAGAGGTACGTGTTGCCCACGAGACAGCTATTAATTCTATGGCCACGAACGTAAACCACTTGAGTTCGTTCACTTCCATCAATCTTGTATCGTCTTCGTGTCGTTAACTCTTATCTTTTGTTTTTTTTTTGGCCAGGGGTGTCGTTAACTCTATCTGACCAAATAACAAACCTCCATCTGAAGTCTCTGAACCACAACCATGGCTTCTCTGTTAGCCAATGGTGTTTCAAGCTTCTCTCCTCAAGCTGCTTCAGAACCACTGAAATTCCCAAAAGGGTTGCATCCAAAGCTCGAGTTTTTGAAGCCTTCGAATCAGAAAACCTCTGCTCCGAAAAGGGTGTTCAAGGTTCGAGCAGATGTCGGGTACGACCCGAAAACAATCAAACCGGATCAAGGTAAGCTCTCAATTGAGGAATTTCTTCGTAATCGTGAGTATGACAAGAAATTTGGGTTTAATATAGAAATAGATTCGTTATCGATTCCAAAAGGGCTTTCTAGGGAGACAATTCGTTTAATCTCTTCACTGAAAGAAGAGCCTGATTGGATGCTTGAGTTTAGATTGAATGCTTTTGAGAAATTTTTGACTATGAAAGAACCCAAATGGTCTGATAACCGATACCCTGCAATTGATTTTCAAGATATGTGTTATTACTCGGCACCCAAAAAGAAACCAGCATTGAATAGCCTCGATGAGGCAGACCCGGAACTTCTTAAGTACTTTGATAGATTAGGAGTGCCATTAAATGAGCAGAATCGATTGGCTAATGTTGCGGTAGACGCAGTTCTTGATAGTGTGTCAATAGCCACGACACATAGGAAGGCGCTGGAGGAAGGTGGAGTGATCTTTTGTTCGATATCGGAGGCGATTAAGGAGCACCCGGATTTAGTTAGGAAGTATTTAGGTAGAGTAGTGCCTACTGGGGATAATTATTATGCTGCCTTGAACTCTGCGGTGTTTAGTGATGGATCGTTTTGTTATATACCGAAAGACACTAAGTGCCCGATGCAGATTTCAACTTATTTTCGGATAAATGCATTGGAGACAGGGCAGTTTGAGAGGACCTTGATAGTGGCTGATGATAGGAGTTTTGTGGAGTATTTGGAGGGGTGTACCGCCCCTTCTTATGATAGAAACCAGCTTCATGCTGCAGTGGTAGAGTTGTATTGTGGTGAGGGTGCAGAGATTAAGTACTCCACAGTGCAGAACTGGTATGCTGGGGATGATGAAGGGAAGGGAGGGATTTATAATTTTGTTACCAAGCGAGGGCTTTGTGATGGGGCTCGCTCAAAGATATCTTGGACCCAGGTGGAGACAGGGTCTGCCATTACTTGGAAGTATCCGAGTGTTGTTTTGGAGGGTGATGATTCTGTGGGTGAGTTCTACTCGGTAGCTTTGACTAATAATTATCAGCAGGCAGACACAGGTACAAAGATGATACACAAGGGAAAGAATACAAGAAGTAGAATTATTTCAAAAGGTATATCAGCTGGGAATTCAAGGAACTGTTATAGGGGCCTTGTGCAAGTTCAATCGAAGGCAGAGAATGCTCGAAACTCTTCACAGTGTGATTCAATGCTTATTGGAGACGGTGCAGCTGCCAACACCTATCCATACATCCAGGTAATTCCTTTGATCTTGTCTCTTTTGTTTCTGGCATTAAGATCATGTATGTTGGTATTTAAGACAAAGTTGCCTGTAGTGTGATGATTATTTAAATTTATTCTTCATTAGATGACATTCTTACATTACTTTGTGTTACTCCACCCTTCTGCTGAAGTCTAGCCCTCCTATCTAGTTCCCACATGTATTTTGCTTGGATGATTCATATGATGTATTGTTGCTTACTTAAAGAAGCCACTTTGTTGTCAGCAATTGAAAAGAAATTTTAGAAGTTGATTTTCTTCTGAAGAAAGCAGTACCCATGGGAGGCTGGTGTTCAGTATATTACTTTCTTGTCTGAGATTCTATCAGATGGTTACCAAGATTAGTCAGTAGGCTTTGTGGATAAGATTAGACACACTGTATACAACTGTCATCATAGCAAATATGAGCTACTCTAGGTATGGCATTATTGCACTAGGCATTGCAGCTAGTTGCAGTACATTCAAGATTTGTTTTCTTATCTAGTGAAAATCTAATCTACTCTTAGTATGTTTGAGAAATCTGAAGTGATTTGGTTTTTATCTGACTGTTCAGAATGTCACAATCGCCCCATTACCCATCTCTTTCCTATGTCTAAAGTTGTCACAGGGTCATAGAGTAGTTCCCTTTTAGTTGCTGGTTTTCTAACAGTTAGTGCCATATAATATGTAACTGTCATGGAATATTCTTTTATTCCTTAATGAATTCATCTCATGTGCTGAACAGGTCAAGAATCCCACAGCTTGCATTGAACACGAAGCTAGTACCTCCAAAATTGGTGAAGACCAGCTATTTTACTTTCAGCAAAGGGGAATTGACTATGAGAAAGCCATGGCCGCTATGATATCTGGGTTTTGCCAGGCTGTATTCAATGAGCTTCCAGACGAGTTTGGGTCTGAAGTGAACCAATTGATTGGCTTGAAGCTTGAAGGATCAGTGGGCTAGATAACAGCAACAGTTTAGTTAAAAAGCTGCATCAAGGAAATTCGATCTTTTTGTCAACCGGTTTAAAATCCGAGTAGTTTGCAAGAGACGTTTGAGCTGACAGATATGCTATGAAAATGGCTAGAATATGGAGAGTATGTACATAGATATTTGTTGTAAATGTGTATCCTCTGCTGGCCTCTGTAACGCATTGAGATAGAAGCACTATGGTGCACAGAACTTTGCTTGTTGATTGACAAAATAATGCTTTGTTAATGTTATAAATTAAATTATAGGTCAGTACTTGCAATTGTGTAGTTTTTATGTTCTTACATGGCAACATAAAGAAAAATGCATCATAACAGTGGCAAGGAAGAGAGGTAAGTAGTATCGTATATTTTTTGTAAGTAATTCAAAATTAAAATTCATTTGTTAAGAAAAATTTACGGTAAAATCTCATCACAGTTTCTTGAGTTCTCATTTGAGTTCCAAAAACTTTAAATTCGGACGAAATGAGAGCAATCTTCGTTGGCATGGAATCACAGGCTATGAAGTCGAATGCTAAAGATATATAGGCCATTGTTTTGTTGGCATGGAATCAGAGGCCATGAAGGCAAATGCTAAAGCCGTGAATGAATGGTAGTAAATGCTAGTGTTGTGGATTGACAAAGAAGTGCATGCTGGCCTCTATAAAAGTTGTGATTTCACTCGCAAAAGAGAACCTTTCATTTTATCCCCATTTCAACCTTTGGAGAGGCTTGGTCAATCTGCATATTTTGGAACAAAGGAAACTTTGATAACAAGTGTCAATGTTTATTGTGCCAAATTCATCAAGACTGTTTTAGTATTATCATTCAATTCTTTAATTTAATTTCCTCTGTGTTCTTATGATTACTCGTAAGCAATATCGATTACGCTGATAAAAGCCCAATACGAAGTACTTAGATTAAAGCTACATAAATTTTATACTTGTATCTTCTTATTCATATTCGATAAAGGTTGCATTTCTATAATAATGTAAGTTGTTCTTCATTGAGTAATGCAAATTTGAAACAAGAACCAAAATTTGAAGATATTTCTATATAATGTAAGTTGTCCATCTTTTTAAATATAAAACATACATGAATTATGGAAAATCAATCCGCTTTTACATTCTTCTCCTACATTCCTTCTGAAATTTTTGTTGCAGCGCTTTTACGAGATGATAGTGTTAGCTGATCAACAAAGAGCATGTTTTTCATTTGCTCTACTTGTTGCCATTCTTTGTCCAGCTGCAAATCTAACACCTCAAAACCAACAATCTTCTCTTGAATCTCTTTCATCTGTACCTCTGTAATCCCAGAAATTGCTCTCTCCATATCCAGCCCCTCCTTCTCAAGCTGTGAATTTGCATCCACAAAAGCACCACCCAGTGCATCTCTGTTGGTCTCTGTGTCTCCATTCAATGCAGCATCGGTTTCATGCTGCCCTGCATTCAAATCCCGAGATCCAAGACTCATTCTACTTGTTTCATAATCGGCCTCACACAGGGTTGCTACAGCGGCACAAGCAGCAGCTTCTGCAACCTCTACACCAGCCAGAGCTGACAAAAAGGCAGCTTGCGCCATAATTGGGTTGCTCGCATCTGCGAGAGGTGAGAGACGCATTCTTTTACTTAGGGATGGTGTTGTACCATTACCCTCCAATCCAATTTCAGCATCAAAATCACCAGAATCCAAATCATCAGCAGATTTGTCACCATAAGGAAGCTTAAGGAAATGAGTGACACATTCCTTCTCACTCCTACCAACATGTTGTGCAACCTTCCTCCAATCTTCACCATAATGCATAAGAGCTTCTAAAAGATGCAGAGTATCTTTGTCTGCCCACTCATTCCCCATCTCTTCATTGACCTCAACCCGCCTGAAATCCGAAGAACTCACACCAATCTGATAGTTCCCACGAACATAGCACCTTGCACAGAGAGTCATGTCGTACTGGTCCCAACAAGGATTGAAAACATCAGCAATTGCAAAAAAATGTTAACTATGCATTGCAAATGACAACATGAAATTAATGGGTGACAAAACCAAATTAATCAATTCAATTCCTAATGATTCTGGTAGCAAGACAATGGGGATTGGAAAAAGCCTCAATTTCAGTAAAATGTTATTTATGCATTAGCAAATGTGGGTATCAATATCACATTAATGCGTGACAAAATCAAATTTAATCAATTCAACTCCCAATGCTTAATGGTGGCAAGAGAATGAGAGAGAGACCTTTTCGGAAACAAAGCAGGCAATGCTGCAAAGAGACCTGCAGCCGTTGCAGACCCTCTTTTTGTTGGGAGCGGAAGAAGGGTCCTTGTTGGGACCCACTGGGGAGGCTGCTGCTTGAGCGCCGCCATGAGAGGCAGCTGCTGCTGCTGCCGCCGCCTTGCTGTCCTTGTCCTCCCACTTAAGGACCTTGTTGCTGAGCGGAGACTGAGAGTAATTGATCAAACCCCACGCCTCGAGGAAATCGAAAACCCTCCGAATCGAGCCGACGTCGCCGACCAGAGTCTTGCGAGCTTCGGTTAAGGTGAGCTTCCGGGAAGGGTTGGCCCTGTAGAGCTTGATGATGCTGTTGCGGTAGTACTTGTAGAGATTAGGGTTTTTAGAGAGCGAGCGAGAGTCGAAGAACTCCGGGAGGAATCGGATCTCGGGTTGGTGGATATGGTCCCACGAGAACCACCCGGAATAGCTGGGGACGTGAACGGTGTCGGTGGTGTCGGAGCTGGGAGTGGGTTGAGGAAGGCGTGGAGTGGCGGCGGGTGAAGTCTCGGGGTTGACGGAGATTGGAGATGGAGCGGGTCGGAGGTTGGGTGGCGGGTCGGACGAGAGGTCTTGGACTGCTGATTTGGTTGCCATGGCCATGGGCTTCAGTTTAGCCTTCGGATTTCTGAGATCTACGGCTTAAGTCGATCCGAACAAAATAAAAAAGGGTTTAAGTCGATGATGGGCTTGTGTTTTTAGTTTGAGTGCTATTGAGACCATCCTAAACCAGTTAGTTGACCATCCTATCTGATGTTTCTTTCTAAACTACCTATTATACCCTTCATAAAGCTATATTCTGACCAACCCACCCATCCACCCTACGTACCCTCGCTCACCGTTGATGGCCCCTCCAACCGCCCACCGGTGATCACCCCTTACACCGCCAACGGTCTCCCTCTTTCTTTCTTCTTTTCCCTTTTTACTCTTCTAATCCCTCCATTTCTCTTTTTCTCATTTTTTTTCTTTTTTTTCCTCCCTCCCATGACGGGACCACCATGGGTGGCTGACTGGCGAGAGACCCAATCGACTTCTAGATTGAGGGTTGCCAATCTTCAATCTAGGGTTGGCAACGGTACGAGAACCATACCGTATTCTTTATACTGCACTCCGACTGTTAGAGGTTGAGCAAGAAGAATTGGATTCCGATACCGTGCCAACGGAAGTCAAAAACCACTCAATATGGTATCGGTCGGAATGAGACCGTGTCGGCACTGTAATGGGCATTTCGACATTGTCCAAATTGGGAGAAAGTGATAGAAGGCGATGGTGGTGACGAAGGTGAGAGACAGTGGAAGAGAATGATAGAGGGAGACAAGGTGTGATGGTGGTAGGAGACAGAGGGAGGCGATGGTGGTGACGATGGTGAGAGGCAGAAGGAGAGAGTGATAGATGGAGGCGATGGTGGTGAGAGGCAGAAGGAGAGAGTGACAAAGGGAGGCCAAATGGTGGTGATGATGATGAGAGACAGAAGGAGAGAGTGACAGAGGGAAGTGACCAAGTGAGAGTTTGCTTTCAGAAATAGAGATGGAGGACATGGAGTGGAGGCGACCATGGAGATTGTTAGTATATATGCGATATTGGAATGCCTACATTATTCAAATATTCATACCATTTCCGCTACCTTTTTTGTGGGAACAGGACGGTATTAGTGCTAATACCATAAATGGCCAAAAAATTACTATACTGTCAAAATCCGAAACGGTATGATGTCCGGATTTTGCAGTTTTGTGGGAAAAAAACCTACCCATACTTCAATCTGGAGGTTGAAGGGGTTGTCGAAAGAGGGAGAGAGGTCACCGACAGTTGGAGGGGCCAACAACGATGTTAGTGAGCTAGGGTGGTTATTGCCTGGGTCAAAAGTGGGGGTGTTTAAATAAATAAATATGTGTGCTTACAAGTTGCAACAAAAGCTCTTCCAAGATTCTATATATACTAAAAGGTCACAGAAGCTTTACTGTAGCTAAGCTGTAGCTGGAGAAGTCAGTTTTGGCCCTGTCTTCATCTTTTTTGGTCTTTGGGCTTTGTCATTTGATTTATTATTAGGCCCCTTTTGGTCTTTTACCGGGTTTTTAATTTTGGCCCATTTCTTTTCCCTTTTTTTACACACCATGCCATCCATTTGGTTTACTTCTGTTTCTCTACACAGCCTTTTTTTTTTTTATCTGTGTGCCATTGTGTAAATACCCTGTTTGGAGGTGTCTTTGATGGTCATTTACTCTTTCTTAGCTTTATACCTCTTTGCATACTAAACTAAGGTTAAATAGTACGAAAAATTCAATTTGTTTTTGTTTTGGAAGAGAAGCAAAATAAACACTATTTTGTTGACTGTATTTGACCAGGTTTGAAACACTAAGAAAAAAATAAAATTATATGTAAAGCAGTTTTTTTTTTTGGGAAACCAAACACTAATAGTACTTATGAAAAACACTTCTAAACAGGGCCTAACATAGTAGTAAGGGTTTGTATCAAGTAAAGGTTATTGTTACACAACTTAAAAGATTTCATTCAAAATATGCAAACCATATTATGATAAATATACTGCTAAAAATTCATTTATAAGAAACTTTTTTCAGCATATCAAATCTGTAGCAACCATTCCAAAATTTTTTGAAAGAAATAAAAATATAACAATCAACATATGAAATTTGTAACTAAATAATTAATTCACATTTTGTAACTAAAGAATCAGATCAAACACTGATATCAATGTATATAAACCCTACTATTTATGTAAAATATACTCTTTTCTTACATCTCTATTAATTCTTATACTAAAATTTTATAACTCTTAACTAAATTTTAAAAATTATATAAACCCGCAGCAACGCGCGGGTCAAAATCTAGTAGCTACTAAGCAATAGTGGTTCCAGTAAAACAGCTATTGTGCAAAAACACTTCTTACAAAAATACTCCCAAACAATCTCGAAAAATGTTTTCAGATATCTTGTTTTTACTTTTTGATATTGTACTAACTAAAATAGAAGAAAGATTGTTTTAAAGATTACAAAGCACAAAAAAAGTATTATATTTACTTGTTTGAGAAGCCAATGTAAATAAATAACTACTTGTGTTGTGGGAAGAAGTTCATAATTTCTAATTAAGGTTTGATCTTAATTTGAACTTTTGTTGTAATTTCTTTTACACCTCGAACCTAATTTTGCTTGAGCTTAGTCTAGAACGATCGATGTTCTTAGTCAAAACTGGAATGTTATTGCGCATCATACATGTCAAAATAATCACTCATAATTTGTCATAATTTTTGTTTTGGCATATCATTTGTAGATATCTTTCTCATACAAACAATTCGGCAAACGGTGTGGATAGAGTGGGTATTGCAGCTGAGCTAGTCCGCGACCAAGCTGCTGGCATTGTAGCTATGCAATTGGAATTACTTAATGTGATGAGAAAATACATTAATGTTTTAAAGAAATAAATGGAAAAACCAATCTTTTCCTTGGAACCCTATGGTAAAACTGAATTACAGTCAAGGAATTAGTTTTTTATGAAAAAAAAAGTGATTTGGGGCAGTATTGCAGCAACCTAAAAATAACATGGTCCCTCCAATTCGCATATTTATTTTCTTATTTTTCCTTTAAGAGAGAATTAGGCGTATTTTGTAGTGTCATTCGGTTTAAAACCATATAATTATTTAAATTTGTATTTAAATCCATTTATTTTTTTAGAATAAGGTCCACAAAATGGACTATCACCTAGTTTTTGAATTTTGGTTAATAGTATCTAATTTGTATTAGCGGCCAATTCTAGGCCTTGTGGGATTGAGCTTGTAGCAGCCGTCATACTCCCCAATTAACATGAGTTTTATCATCACCACTGACGCATCAATCTCACGTCAACTGAAAAGCACAAGCCTCGAGCTACTATTCTACCCTCTAAGACGGCGGATATACAGAGTTAACTAGTGAAATGTTCACTAAAGATTAGTGAGCATGTCAAGAGGTGTACATATTAGTTTATTATAAAAGATGATTAAAGTCCTCTATCTTATTGCTTGAAAGGCAAAAAAAAAAAACTTTCTTATATATAATGAAACGTTTCAATTCAAGGTTTCAATTCAAAGCTGCTGCAACAATCAACACATGCAATTACTCTTACGTAGATAATATTTCATTAAGTTCGACATGAAACATTTATAATTGAAAAGCTAAGTGGACATGAAACCGAATATTTACTTGATCCATTACTATTAATATAAATATTGTGCTATTCATTTTAATAAATAAATATTAATGTACGTAAGCATTAGGCATGGTCTGTTAATATACTCTATTTTAAGTAGTCAAACGTCACCGTTTTGAATTAAGAAATCATTGTTGTATTGTTTTCTGTTTTTGTTGATGGGCAGAGGCCGGTGGAGGGTTGACTTAATTGGAAGGCCACTGCAGAACACTTGAAATTAAACCATGTATTATGTCCCCCTCGGCCTTTCACTCTAATTTGACTCAATAATTTTCTGTACTTTTATTCATTGTTTAATTTCAAAGATCCTTCACGCCGGTGGAGGTTTTTGTCTGGTCCATACATGGCAAGCCTCAAGTTTCCATATATAATTAATACTCAACTCAATAGATTAACAACAAATTTATATATACACCACATCGATCAACTGATCATCTTCTACGGATTAGATAAACAATACATGAGATATTGAATTAGTTGATAAGATTTAAATAATTAACAATAATCATGTACGTAGTAGCACCATTAATGCATCCACAACAGAGCAAAAGGGTTCAATTCACCTCATGAATTAAGTTTCTTAATTCCCCTAGATCTTAGATGCTTGTCTTGTCCCCCACCCCTTGAATTAGTTTTGTTGCTTAAGAAATTGGGATAATATGTTTGAAAAGAATGCCTCAAACAACTTGTAACTAAAGTAAGCAACGTAAAAAAACACCAATTTATGTATACTGGTCCGGAAGAGCAAAGTGCAATCCTGTCCCGTCTTTCAAACCAAGCCGAAGGAGATGTTTTGTATGCTAATAGGAAAAAGAAAGGGTTTAGAGTCATAGATATAACAAGAATACTCGTCCGAGCTGCAGGAACATGTACATACGAAATACGAGAATTTCCACCTTGTTGAAGATCTAGTGCTTATAGTCTTCTGCTACTTGCAGAGCTGACTTAAATGAATAGCCATTGTTGTGGAACAACAGGGATCCAATGATATTTTATTAATTTATACATAGCTCATCTTAAGGAATATTTATTTCATAACAAATAAAATACTGACAAGTGTAATGACACGTTATTTGAAACCCAAATTTAGAATTAAAACCTCTATCATTATAAAAACTACACACACATATATATATATTTTTTGGTGACAAACTACACATATTTCAATATACATACATGCATTGAAAGTAAATGCATGAACTAGTACTTAAATCCCGAAATGAATTCCCACATCAGGCACAATCCTTGCTCTAATTCACTTTACCGGTTCTTGATGATCATCCAATTGATTCAACCACATGGTTTACCGTTTACGTAATTGTAAGGCCGAGATCTGTGCAATTTTATATACAATCATTGACGTAGCTATAGCAAGGATATTCATTAAATATAATTAAATACACAAGCCTGTTAATCTGGTCACTTTCTATACTCTGCATGCAAGCTTTCAATTTTGCTGCACTCTGCATTAAATCTATCCTTTTTTTTAATGATAAACTAGAAACAATAATTTTGTAAGCATATTCTCCTTGATTCTTGAGAGCACGTTTTAGTTAGTTCACACGCACACACCATGATGTAAAAGGCCAGCTATCTCAGCTCACAGCCTGTTAGTTTCTCTTGTACCAAAAAAACACTAATAAGTGCACATGCTCTGCTTCATCAGCACAAAATAACCTCCTCTCTGACCCTACCTCCATTACCAAGTACTCTTCAACTCCTTATAAATACAAGTCAATACCACTCAAGCTTGCACACAACATCTCTCTCTCTCTCTCTCAGTCTTGAAGGAAATGGCTGTTGTGATGAGGAGGCCATCTTATGGGTACACAAAGATGGACAAGGAAGACCCAGAAGAGAGAATTCACCGACGAGCACAGTTCTTGATCTACAAGGCGATGGAGCGAGCAGAGTCTATGTCTCGAAGAAGGCCTTCGAATTTGAGGATTAGAATACGCAAATTGAAGGTTAAGATTGGGAAAAGGTTGAACAAGTTGAGGAAGAGCATGCTGCTAAGTATATCCGCAGCCAGAATCAGCGTCTATAGACAAGTTTTTATTCAATTAAAAACCTGCAAGAGCTTGTTTAGCCGTACTGGAGAGGGAACCATTGCCACTAGTCTTCCCCCTCAGTTCACTTGAACTTATGTGCCCATTGGCTCCATCTGGCCGGCTCGTGATTTAAAAACTGTTTTTAGAAATTTTCTTGGTAAAAATATCAACAAGAAAAAGATGCCAAATGGGTCGTTTACATATTATTTATCCTTGTACGTTTCATTTTTGCATCTAGCCATATACATTGGACTCATATTTCAATTATGTTTTTTATTTTGGTATTAGGGGAAGCCAAAGTCCAACCAAGAGAAAAAAAAAAAAAAACTACACAAAAATAGCTCTAGGACGCGAAACCATCGAATCGTTTCAAGTCATGCCATTAACGTAAATAAGTCTTCATTAAAATTTCGAGTAATTAATCCCATTCCACACTTAATGTTTTTAGGACACAGTTATAAATATTTTTTTAAATGAAATAATTGAAGAGAATGCTAATTAATACAACACGATGCTGAATACTTACTCGATGTAGTATTTGTATAAATATTGTACTATCTATTTAATAATAAATTGTACAATGATATTTAGTTATATGTGTATGATGCCAATGCAAGCATATCATATATCTATTTCTACCTTGATTTATACAATCGTTGTTGTTCGATCTAATGTCCTTAAAAATGGGAAAGTCACTGCACCACCACTTGGGTTGACTTGATCAATAATTTTCTATAACTTTATTAATGTACTTTTTTATTCATTTTGTTCAAAGATCCTTCACGCTGGTGGAGGTTTTTGTCTAGTCCATACATGGCAAGCCTCATGTTTTCCTCTGCGAATAATTATTTGACTTCAAAGCTCACACCTCACCAATGGCGACGGACCACCCTGCTGCTTTCCGAAACCCAATATTACGTACTTTGACGGTGTTATATATGTCTGCTACACATAGTAGTGCATAAAGATTCTATAATGTTTGAATCTCGAGACGATTGCCTCCTTCGTACTAACTCTCAAAGCTGGCTCTGTTAGTCCATAAATAAATAAAAAACAACTATAATTGCAGTTTAATTTGTAGTTGTTACGATTATTAAGATCAGTTGTTGTTTGACACTTACGGTCCTCACCACTCAAATGATGTGATATGTTAATGTTATCTTATCCCTATATTATTATTCGTGAAAATACATGTACTATATTTAGTGATATTATAGATTCGAGCAACTCCCACATTCATTTAATGTAGGCCTGGTATCGGTTCGGTTACCGCACCAAAAGGCTCTCACCACACTACCGATTGAAAGTGGTCGATTCACCAAAATGGTAACTAGCTCCAATCCGGCTTCTTGGTAGGCTTTGGTGATGAAGAGGGTTGTCCGACTATTCTTGGTTGGGCCAATTTGGGCCCAAAGATGTTCTTGGTGCAGTCTGTAATGTAGAAATAAAACAAGTAATCAATTCAGAACAAACAAAAAATCGACCATTGAAGATTTTTCCCAAATTTTACAAAAAATCAAAACCCTAAACAATAAACCCATAGACCAACGAAGAGAGAGTACTTACTCAAATCGATCAATGGTATTGTGCTCCAATTGGGGAATTAGGGATTAGGGATTGGGTTTTTTTGATGGATTTATTGATTTAGGGTTTGGAGTGTTTAGGACTTTGGGCTTAAGGCTTTTGGAGGTCTCTAGAAAGGTTTCTGGTGGTGGTGGTGGTGGAGATTGTAGGTGGTGACTGCGAGAGAAAGTGTGAGTCGAGAGAGAGTGGTAAGGAATGAGAGATGTAGAGAGGGTTGAGATTGAGAGGTTGGGAATACTGTCTGAAAATTGACATGTTGCCGAAAACCAAAAATAGCAACATATCGACCAGTTCGGTTCAATCGGTATTTTTGGTTTTTGGTATGAAAATACCACCCCTAGCACTATAATGTATTCAAGTAAATGCATGAACTAGCTAATATTTATCCCAAAAAATGAATTCCTAACACCAACACTAGCCACAATCATTGATTCATTGCTCTAATTCACTTCACCAGTTTTTGATGATCATCCCCACACTGTTTACGTCCCTTTTTTTAATCAAATACTTTTTCCGTTCCCCATTAATTGGCAACTGCCAAAATCAAAGGCCTAGATCTGTTATTTCTTCATATAGAAATATTCATTGATGTAGGATTCATTAATTATAAATAAAGACAACAGCCTAATATTTGGTAACTTTCTATACGTACTCTTCATGCAAGCCTAAGCAGCTAAGCTTCTACTTTCTATAATTTTCAAATGGGCAATTGGCACGCAAACTCTCCTTAACTGAGAGCGGGTTTTAATTAGTAATTAATTCACACGTACACACTATGATGTAAAGGCCAGCTCTGTGCCTGTTATTTATTCCTCCACTATTTTGTACCAAACATCAGTATTGCACATGCTCTGCTTCATCAACTGTAAATAGAGTGACTATTAATATTAATGCAGCCACTGAATGACCAAGTGATTGGCATGGGAGTTATATATATGCATATGCCAATGCGTAATTGGAATTAAAGAATTTGATGAATGAGAGAATACATGAATGTTTTTTTCTTGGATGAATTTATCTATTTTGTAATGTTAAGTGAGACTTGTACCACCTAATATAGCCAACGTATGCTTTGTTAGCACATTTCTCAACTAATTAATTTCACATTCATGTTGCATCAACACATATCTTCACTAAATTACAACCTTGACAAATATTTATATTTTCTTGTGATATAAATGAAATTCCAACCAGATAGCTAGACTGGATTGTGTGCCCATAACAAACTAGTCCATTCACATACCCAACATGAAAATTAGTATTGCAGCTGTTTGTTTTCATACACATTTTCCCATCTTAAATTTCATATTAATTTGAAAATATAAAAAAACATACAAATAATTATTAATACACCCATGTTGAACTAGCTGATTCGAATCCACGTTGAGCTAGCTAATTTCTTATACAATTCACCTTCTTAATTAGACTTCTCGATATATATAGAGAGATTTTTATTTTTATGTTTTAACAATTTAGAGTAGAAATTGGGTTGTGCGATCTTAATTAGAAAACGTTTTAATTTTGAATACTAGTGTTGAGTATGCTGCATGACAATGCACACTAGATCTCCTCGAAAGCCAAAATTACATTAACATCTAAAGCAATTTATAGAAAAATACTAGAGATTACATTAACATTCTTAACATGGGCCTCCAACCCAAAATTAAAACATTCATGCATCCAAGATAAACCGAACTACAAGATAATATAAAATGAGTAAGAGGCGCTTGAGTTAACACAACTTTAACGTAGCGTAGCTCAAACTCAAGAAGATGACTTCAGTCACCATCTTTCTCATACATTAAAAATTTTTCATACTTCTTCTTGCCACAAATATATGTTAAGGTGATTTTAAAATGAAAACTTAATTTGTTTATATATTTTTGTTTATGTGTTTATATATAAGAATACATGCAATTAAAAGTTTTTGAGATTTTTTGAGAGGAGAGTGAAAATCAAACAGCTTTTGTATTCTGCTTAAACAATAATTAATTAATTTACTCTATTTTAAAATCAATTGTTATTGTAAATCATAAGCATCAAACTTAGTTTTAAATATGTGTTATATTTGGAGTCAAAATTTGCACCCCAGCCTTGAAACCCTTAAATGCTTAAATCTATCATTGGCAAATATATTTTTAATTTCCTCTAATATCTTACTTGACTTCAGATCGACTTGATTGCACTTTAGATAGAAAGAGAATAAATTAATGTATAAAGCATAGATATTATTATGCAAATGCTAACGTATTTTGTTTTTATTTATGCTTTGTCATCATGTTAGAAGTCGAAATCTTTAATTGAAATTCAAGCTAGAAAGAATGAAATTTGTGCCCATAACAAACTTGTTTTCACACAACCAACATGACAATTAGTAGTGCAGTTTTTCGTTTTTCACCCACGTACATTTCCGTGTTAAATTTTACTAATTTGTAGAAAATAAAAATAAGGGGGAGAAATAAACCACGTGGCTTGTGCACCAAACTAATGCATCAATTCACCAATTAGTTATTAGTTTAATGGTATCATTCCTATAATGTTGAACAAATTCTAAACTTAAATCTCCCTTCGATCTCCAAATAGGAAAAAATGGACGACGTGCCCCAACTTTTTATCTCAACATACTTCTTTTTTCCAACTTTATGACATATACGTACATTATTATTCTCTACAAATAGATAAGATCACATACTCTAAAATAAGATAAACCAAAATTAAATTTATTTCAATTTTATATGAGTTTTGAGTAGTTCTATTTCCCAACTCAATTTTCTTAAAAATAAAAATAAAAAAATTGAAAGCTAAGACCACACGAAACTGAAATTTCCTCAATATAGCTATATATATATATATATTTATTGGCATAAAAATTGTAGCTGTTAGTTATGTGTGTGTGATGCCAATGCAACCATGAAGTGTTAATATACTCTATTTTTAATGGATCAAACGTCATCGTTTCTCATATCATGCATCAATTTAATTTGTAACTTTGAATTATAAAATCATTGGTTGTATTGTTTTCTATTGTTGTTGACAGGCAGAGGCCGGTGGAGGGCTGACTTCAATGGAAAGCCACTGCAGAACCACTTCAAATTAAGCCAACATGTATTATGTCACTCTCACTAATTTGACTCAATAAGTTTCTATACTTTATTAATGTACTTGTTTATTCATTTTGTTTCAAAGACCTTCACGCCGGTGGAGGTTTTTGTCTGGTCCATACATAGCGAGCCCCATGTTTCCTAATTTGACTTCAAAGCTTACACCTCACCAATGACAGAAGGACCACTCGATCTGCAGCTTTCACAAACTTCAATTTAATTACTTTGGCGGTGTGCATCTTAAGTATCATGATCCATTGTTAATTAACACCTCACTGTTTATTACTTGATGTGATAAAAGATAATCATAAAAACAATGCTACATGTCTTGGACAAAGGACGAGATCTGTGTAATTCTATATACAATTCATTAATTAATATAACTAGCTATGATATTCATTAATTAATATGATTAAACAGAACAGCTTAATATATATCTGATCGACACTTTCTCTAATCTAGACTTTTATAATTTTCTAATGGGCAATTGGCAATTGGCATGCAAACTCTCCTTAATTGAGAGCCTGTACATGTCTTAGTTAATTCACACACACCATGATGTAAAGGCCAGCTCAGTGCCTGTTATTTTTTCCTACCTCCATTATTTTGTACCAAACATCAATATTGCACATGTATATGCTCTGCTTCATCAGCAAAATGACCTCCTCTCTGACCCCACCTCCATTACCAAGTCCTTCTCAACACTTGCACTAGGCTTACACAACAATTTATCCAACCTCTCTCTCTTTCTCTCTCTCTCTCTCTCTCTCTCTCTCTCTCTCTCTCTCTCTCTCTCTCTCTCTCTATCTCAGTATTTCAATCTTGAAGGAAATGGCTGCTGTGATGAGGAGGGGTAATCAGTATTTCATCGGCGAGCACAGTTCTTGATCTACAAGGTGATGGAGCAAGCAGAGTCTGTGTCTCGAAGAAGGCCTTGTTATTGCAAAAGGCGTAAATAAGAATCTTACGAAATTTTCACATACTAATTTATGTTTGTGAATAAAAGGTCTACATATATATCATATTAAAGCAAAATCAATGCCTACATATATATATAGCAAGGCTTTATTGTGAGATTTCCACAAATTTCTAATTTGTGCAATCTCCCTTGTGGAGTTCACACGAATTGTTTTGTATCGATCCAAACCGTTCATTTTTTACATTTCTATTGATAGATCATCATTGCAAAAAATTAGCTAAATCGAAAACTTTTTGCCTATTTAAGTTTGACCAAACAAATGGAAGGTTTCATAAAAAAATTTGTTTCGTTCATTTGTTTGATCAAAGTTAGATAGGCAAATGATTTCTGATTTGGCTAATTTTTTGAAAAGATTATCTATCAATAGAGATGTAAAAAATGAACTGTTCGGATCTATACAAATATATATATATATAAGCAAAATAACTAAAAACCAAAAAACAAAGTACATGATCACAACAAGTGATTCGCTAGTCTAAGACCCCGCAATGAGGTCAACCCAATCCTAGCTTAAATAAGAATCTTAGGAAATATTCACATACTAATTTATGTTTGTGAAATAAAAGGTCTACATATATATGATATTATAGCAAAATCAATGCCTACATATATATTATAGCAAAATAACTAGAAACCAAAAAACAAAGTATCATGACCAGAACAAGTTATTCCCTAGTCTAAGATCCTGCAATGAGGTCAAACCAATCCTAGCTTAAAAACATCACTTCCGTTAGCTAGTTGAGAAAGCTACTAAAAAAAGTCATGCATGCATTACCTACCTAGCTACCTACCTAAACCTTAAAGTGTAAGGCAAACCCTAAAGTGCATGCATGGCACCAAAACATGAGATTGATCAAAGTTACTCCACGTCATCCGGATAGGGTAAAACATAATCAAAATGCATAAATTGACCCGAGTAATTGTTAGTGTAGATAGGATTTCCCAAAGCTTTCATGTCGAAGATTTCCTCTGGAAAGAGAGTTGATTCTTCTGTATATTTAGGCCCGAAGATACTCTCAGAATATGACATTAATGGAGATCTGACAAAAACTGGTGGCACTTGCTTCATATTTGCAGTGCTGGACATCCCACCATTCATACTGACCATGTTATTAGGAAGATGATAATTTGGTACCCCAACCTGATGGAGCTGCTGATATGCATAGTTCGAGTATGTCATGCCATAATCGGGTATTGGATCAACAATTGTGCCATCACATTGATTGCTCGTCTCAATCTCAATCTCCATGCTTTCAATGCCTATGATCTGCGCTGCACAATCATCATCGCGATTTCGGATTTTTTTGTCAACTTTCTTATAAATTCTGCACAGTACCCAATCATCCAACTGCAAGAAAAATAAAATTGAGAAACTTAAAAGTGATCTAATTAATTAGGAATTAATAAAGAAAATCAATCTACATACCCTCATGTCATTTGCACAACGTTTAATTCGAGTTGGAGGATTATCCACTCGAAACTCATGCATGATCCAATTGGTCTTGTCACCCTTTGGAGGTTTGCCTCTATAAAAAACCAAAGCCTTTCTATACCCAACAACAGCACCCTCAGACCTCACTTGCTTGTCAGCTCCAGTGGCCTTCCAATAGCCATCACCAGCTGCTCTATTGGGTCGATTTCCATTGCGATACTTTCGATCCCTCGGAGTAAAAAAGTACCATTCCTTCTCTCCATATCGCTCGTATTTTTCTGGTTAACACAGAATGCATGTTACAATATTAGTATTTGATCTCATCCAAAAGGTTCAGCAACAAACTCGTATTAGAGAAACAGAATTAAGTAAATGAAACAACAAATTAGAAGCCTATTAAACAATTTTGGGTAACACAGGAATCAATTAAGATAGTTAACTGAACACAGCTATTTATTCTTCGAAAAATTATCCACGCAACAAAAGATATAAACACACATCTTTACAAATATATACATTATGTGATTTACGGAATTATAAGTCAATAAAAACAACTAATATATCATAACAAAATATTAGAAGGATATCGACCCAAATTTAGATATTGATCAAAATAATTCTGTTATATAAATGTTATAAATATATGAAAGATTCAAATGGAACTAACAGGTTTTGATATACAGCCTCAAGCATCTTAGTTACAAAAAATTAAAGAACAGATACAAAATAATAAAACTGAAATAGTCTAAAGTTGCACTAGTCGATCTTAGCATTGACTATGACAAAACTAAGGTACATAACTAATTTATTTTTACTTAATAATCAAGATCTTATCAGTCATAATATCTAAGTTTAGATAAAGAAGCAATTAACATCTATTTTCCAAACACAACTTGTTTATAAAATTAATAATTCATATGTATGATTCAAAAGGCTATCAATTTGATTACAAGATATATGGAGATGGACAATTTTCAATACAAGACTAATAGAAGGGTTAACGATTTTGTGGTAGTACTACCAGCAAGACTATCAATTTGATTACAAGATATATGGAGATGGACTATTTTCAATAAAAGACTAATAGAATAGGGTTAACGATTTTGTGGTAGTACTACCAGCAAGTGTCTCTGGATTGTGTCGGTAGAGGTTAACCTCCCTGATCCGATTTGGCGGCAGTGGCTGGTTGAGGACCTTCTTCTTCAGATAATACACGACAAGTTCATCATCATGAGGGTTGAACCTGTACCCAGGTGGGAAGGACTTGAAGAACTCATCATCTTTCTGGTTGTTACTGTAACCAATCGACTCATCGTCCGAAACCTCCCCAGATACGACATTGGTTTCGATAACGTTGTTGGGTGCCGTGATCAGAGGCTGGAGTTGGGGTTGAGGTTGGGGTTTCTTCTCATTAGGGCTATATGCAGCAGAAGTAGAAGCCGAAGCCACTTGTTGATTATCGGTAACAGAAGCCTTGGGATGCGGATGATGACTATGACTCCGTTGATCAACAGACTCCATTGTTGGACTCTTTGAGGGAGAAGACATATTGACACAGATGCTACGTATGACTCTTTCTCTTTTGTTTTGCTGAGAAAATTTGGTGGTAGAGTTCTAGTTCAAAACAAATATTAAATAATAATTAACACCCTTTATTCCGGGATATCAGATAAAACCCTAGCTAACAGATAAATTACTAGCTAGCTAATTTCAAAATTTTCATTTTTTGATAATTATAATGTTTATTTATTTATTTGGTATAAAAGATAAATACAAGGTTATTAACTTTGTTGCTATCTTTTATTCCATGCGATAGTTTTTGTATGTATAGGGTTTTGAGTGTTTTTTTAACAGCTTAAATCTATCATTGACAAATATATTTTTATTTCCTCTTATATATTACTTGATTTCAGATTGACCTGATTGCACTTAGAATGAGAGTTAATTAATGTATATAAAGCATAAATATTATTCTTCAAATGCTAACATTTTCTTGTCAATTAATTTCACACAACCAACATGAAATTAGTTGTGCAGTTGTTTGTTTTTCACCCACGTACATTTCCGTGTTAAATTTTACTAATTTGTAGAGAAGAAAAAACAGGAGGATAATGATAAATCACGTGGCTTGTGCACCAACGTGTACTATTCTTTTCCAACTAATTGTATGACATATAGCACCTTTGGTGGAGACATATACATTAATTATACTCTACAAATAAAAATAGAAAACTAAGAAAAAAAATCGAATAATCTCAAAAAAATAATTGGTGTATTAAGCATTTTCTGAAAATAAGAAAAGAATACTAAACACATGCAATTAATCTTATAGACTTTTGACAGGTGTTAACACACATGCAAAAGAAAATTTTAAATTATTTATTTTTAGCTAATTATCTTAATTTTTTTAATGACTTAATTTTATTAGGTCAGTTTAATTTAACTCTTTAATCTAGTCAAAAATTATTTAGAAAAATCATAATTTGGTAAAGCATGTACGTAACACTAAACCATTTTCTTGACTTTATAATATTAAAGAATATTAAAGATTAAAAATGTAAATAAGAGTGTCCAAAAAAAAAATCTTATGTACGAGATATGATCTCATAGTTTTTTGTTTTTTAAGATATCCGAATTTAAAAAAAAAAAAAAATCTTATGTACGAGATATGATCTCATAGTTTTTTGTTTTTTAAGATATCCTAATTTAAATTGATTTATATTTTATATAACTTTGGAGTAGTTCTATTCTTTCCAACTCAATCTATTAGTATAAAAATTACTCAATCTATTAGTATAAAAATTGAAAGCTAAGACCACACGAAACTGAAATCTACTCAATCTATTAGTATAAAAATTGAACTATCTGTTTAATAATAAATTGTACAAATGATAGTCCTCAGTTATGTGTGTGTGATGCCAATGCAAGCATGGTGTGTTAATATATTTCATTTTAATTGACCAAACGTCATCGTTTCTCAGATCACATCAATTTAATTTGTAGCTTTGAATTATAAAATCATTAATTGGTTGTATTGTTTTCTATTGTTGTTGACAGGCAGAGGCCGGTGGAGGGCTGACTTCAACGGCAAGCCACTGCAGAACAACTTCAAATTAAGCCAACATGTATTATGTCACTCTCACTAATTTGACTCAATATTTTCTAGACTTTATTAGTTTACTTGTTTAAAATTGAATATGTCTTGGAGAAAAGTGGCTCTATTAATATAATCACATATCAGAAAAGGAAAGAGTCATTAATTGGTTTATAAAAAATAAAACCAAATATATATGTTATTACTCATGAGTCATGACATCCACACAAAATATACTATTTTTGCTGGCCAATTTTGTACGCCCACATTCATGTACACAAAATATCTAGAGATCTTATCTACACTTTTTTCGATAGACTTTACTGATCTATGCATGTATTCAAGTAAATGCATGAACTAATACTTAAATCCCAAAAATGAATTCCCAACACCAACAGCAACACCAGCCGCAATCATTGCTATAATTCACTTCACCAGTTTTTGATGGTCATCCGATTGATTCAACCACATGGTTTACGTAATTGTATCACCCCTTTTTTTTAAATCAAGAACTTTCTGTTCCTCATTGACATCTGATCCAAAATCAAATGGCGAGATTTGTGTAATTCTATATACAATTCATTAATTAATATAATTAAATAGAACAGCTTAATATATATATCTGGTCGACACTTTCTATAACCTATACTCTTCATGCAAGCCATAAACTTTTATAATTTTCTAGTGGGCAATTGGCATGCAAACTCTCCTTAATTAAGAGCCTGTACATGTCTTAGTTAATTCACACACAGATGATGTAAAGGCCAGCTCAGTGCCTGTTATTTTCTCCTACCTCCATTATTTTGTACACCAAACATCAATATTGCACATGCTGTGCTTCATCAGCAAAATGACCTCCTCTCTGACCCCACCTCCATTACCAAGTCCTCCTAAACACTCTATAAATACAACTTACTAATTAATACCACTCAGGCTTACACAACAGTAACCAACACCTCTCTCTCTCTCTCTCTCTTTCTCTAAGTCTCTCTGAATCTTGAAGGAAATGGCTGTTGTGATGAGGAGGCCATCATATGGGTACTCAAAGATGGACAAGGAAGACCCAGAAGAGATAATTCATCGGCGAGCACAGTTCTTGATCTACAAGGTGATGGAGCAAGCAGAGTCTGTGTCTCGAAGAAGGCCTTCGAATTTGAGAATCAGAATACGTAAATTGAAGGTGAAGATCGGGAAGAGATTGAACAAGTTGAGGAAGAGCATGCTGCTGAGTATATCTGCAACCAGAGTCAGCTTTTTTAAACAAGTTTTCAGTCAGTTGAAAACTTGCAAGATCTTGTTTAGCCCTACTGGAGAGGGCAACATTGCCACTAGTCTTCCACCTCTCTTCACTTGATCACCACCAAGTTTTGTGCCTCTTATTTTTAGTTTTCTTCTGGATCGTTAATTTTTTCAGAAATTCCAGCTTTGTTTGGGTGTCAATTTGCTTTTGTAATTCACAGAATATGTAACATATAGTTCATTTTTCACGATTTTGTTTTGGCATGAACTTGAAGATCTTGGGTTCATTATATTGATGGAATTAATAAGATTGGTCGGTTACGTTTGTGGAAATTACAGGCAAAGCACACATGGGATCCACTTAATCAGAAGCCAAATCTAGCTAATATGGGCCAATTGCTCATTTCTTACGAAACAAGCTATAGTAGTAGCTATACCTACCACTGTTATTTATACTATTTCAATTTGTATCATTAGGTGAAATCAACCACTATGTGAGCAGCCTTTCCTATAGGTGTAGAGCTGTATTTTTCAGTACTGTATAAATCAACAAATATGATTGAATATATAATTTCTTGCAAATAAGACTTTGATATCATGTTAAATGATATTGAATTAAAAAATTAGGATTTTTGATAATGAGTCAATATTAACGTGTATCAATTTTAATAAAGTCAATTGAAACCCATAACATGGCTACAATGTATTGAAGTGCTAAGTTTCGTGAGGGTTTGCCTACTTGCTTGGTAGGAAAGTTATGGGATGTGTTTCGGTATTCATAGTTTTAGGCTAAAAAGTCAACTCCTTGAAGACACTCCTCACATTGCCGTACTGTCTAATGAACTGTCCTCTTGAGTAAGTGGGCCAGTGGCCAGCCAGCATATATAATTGGTCCAGCCTAATAAGTGCTGCGTTAACAAATAATTAAGTACATAAATTCTGAGTTTTTAGAAGGGATAATTTTCTAAATATAATACATATTTAGGAATTAGTTCAATTTTAGGACATGTATTTATATTTACATTGATGAAAGGCATTAATTTGTGTTTTGTATTAAAAAACAATAATTCATCACCTCCTCTTCTACGGTAGTCCAACTTGACCCCTTTCCACCACGTAGACCCTTCATTTCTTTCTCTCTCTTTGGGAAACAGAAATGGAGAGGGAAGAAAGACAAATATATACATAGAGTGAGTGGAAAGGAGTTAGGTAGGGCTGCTGCCATGGAGGGGTGCGATCTACACTCCTCTTCTTCTTTTTTCATTTTTCATTTTTTTTTTAGTTTTAATATTCTTTCATTTCAATATTTTTCAATTTATTTTTAGTTTTAATCTTTTCTGATTTTAATCTTTTTTAATTTTAAATATTTTTTAGTTTTCATATTTTTAGTGCTAATCTTTTTTAGTTTTTAGTTTATTGTTTTAAATTAAAAAATTGAATTAAAATTTTTTTAATACAAAAATGATAAGTTTACCCCCAATTTTGAGTTGTAACAAAAGTGAGAGATTATCCTTCTTTGGTACAAAACATAAATTAATGTCCTATTTAGAAAATTTTCCTTTTTAGAAAGACATATGCTATGGTTTTATTTTCTAAGACTCACGAGTCAGGATCCCCATTTAACTTGGCTTAGGTTTTCATCGAAAAGAAAATTCTTGGCTTAGGTTGCTCAAAAACCGATTAAATTAAGATAATTAATTAGTTAGAAGAGGCAGAGTTTATGCTTGGCACAATTTGTCTCATGTCGTCTCATGCAATGGCACGTAGGCCTTTGTGACTTTGTCTAAGCTGGTCCTTTCATTTCATGCATGGCACCACTATATATTATAAGGACTAGAGAGGCAAGCTAGACCAGTTTATATTTGGTACCTACCACATGATGCAAGTCAAATTATAACCTCTTAAACTTCACTGCTGTTTCAATGTGATTGATCATTTGATTGTCATCACGATCACGTGTTCAGCACGTGGTCTCTGTCTGATATATAGCTGTGGATAAGTCAAAATTTGTGATCTTTAATAAGCTAGCTTAATAACTTATATGTACGTACAACTTTCGTCAACTAATAGACTTCTTCGTAATTAAGCTGCCAAGATTATTGCAATGGCTTTGATGGGTTTTAATTAAGATCTATTAATATATGAGATGACCAAATTAACATGATTAAAATTAATGAGAATAATGCTAGCTGCATTCTTTATCTATTTTTCTCATGATATCATGTATATTTTATTAATTTTTTAAATATATAACATTAATACTTTAAAAACATAAAAATTAAAAAATTTTTCTTCTTCAAATTTATATTATTTATATGTACGTACAACTTTCGTCAACTAATAGACTTCGTAATTAAGCTGCCAAGATTATTGCAATGGCTTTGATGGGTTTTAATTAAGATCCATTAATATATGCGATGACCAAATTAACATGATTAAAATTAATGAGAATAATGCTAGCTGTATTCTTTATCTATTTTTCTCATGATGTCATGTATATTTTATTAATTTTTTAAATATATAACTTTAATACTTTAAAAACACAAAAATTAAAAAAAAATTTTTCTTCAAATTTATATTATTTAAAAAATATTACATTTCGAAATAAACATTAACAAATAAAGAAAAAGTTTTTACCCATTAAAAAAAAAAAAATCAAGACGCAACATCCCAACACCTCCCTGCCCACTCCCTACCTCCACCGTCCCACACCGGCGGTGGACCGTCCACCAACGTCCGCGCCTCCACTCCAAATTGGGAACAGTTGTGTTGAGCTAGACTCTTGGAACTCGATGTTCAGAAATCAATAAATCATTAAAACGTAAAGAAAAAATAGAAATGCTATTGGCTACGTACCGGGTCGGCTACCAACTCTCTGATTGGGATCTTGCTATGAAGAAGTTTGATTGGGATATATCATCCTATTCATCTGCAACCTTGAGCCCCACTGATGCTGTGAAGCAAGTTAATTAGTGGATGAGTGGCTCAAGGATATGCCTGCAGTGGCTTAAAGTGTTGAGAAGCACATATTCTAATGAATACTAATTGTGTCTTGCTCTTCTTTTGCCTTTTTCGTGTACAATATTGATTGTGATTTATCAATATCATTTAATAAGAAAAGAAGATTGATTGTAATTTATTTTCCTGGTTTGTGGCCTTGCGTCCTTGGCTTTGCTTTTGTGTTCTATATTTCCCTTTTTCTTTCTAATGAATTTGAATTTCCAAAAGAAAATCAAGAAAGGAAATAGATTAATTATTTATTAATTGTAAGAAGTTAATTTTTTAAATGAAAAGTTTAATAGCTTAGCTAGCTTTGAATAATTTGATGGGTAAATATTCAGTCTCAGATGACAAACATGATCACAAAGTGATTCGAATTGATTAAATTGGTACAAAGTAGAGGTGGTGTCCACTGTCCCGAGTGTTCAGAAACCTGCAGTTATTGTTTAAAAGTGCTTGTGGTTTTTTAGCTTCAGCAACTGATGATGGTCCTCCTGCTAGGCCGGTTGCTGATAGCTTTCTAGAAAAGGTAGTGATTTTAATTTCAGCTTTTGAGAAGAGGCTGTTTCTTGTCATCCCATTTTTCCAAACGCTTTCTAGTAGTGTCCACCTGAAAACTCAGAGCCCCAAACTAGTGAATCCAGCTAGTCAAATAAGTAGTGAGGTCGCTAATTACTGGGCTTAAAGCCCAATGGTATGACCCCAAAGACATGGGATCCCATGTAGGACTAGCACTTGTAACTTGTTAGTTGTAAAGAGACGGTCAGTTGTTCATTGCGGAGTGTCCTAAGGTAATATAGCTTAGACTATTCGGATCATTCTTCATTACTGAGTTAATCGACCACTCTTGAGCCATTCGATACTAGTCTGTCGAAATGTATATGTTATTTCGGTAGCCAATTAATAAACTCTTTTGTATGTTTTGGTAACATACTACTGAATCAATCTATAAGTTTTTATAAAAACAAAATAGAAAAACTTGATCAAAAATATATTATAATGGTCGATTCAATAATTCAGTATGATCAGAATAACTTGAACCAATATATATAGCTGGGAACTACTATATTAAGAGTGGGCCTTATGGACCATATTGTTGGCCTTCTAAGATTGAGGAAAGTTTTGTCTATGGTATCAGATTTTTGCTGAACACGTTCAAGTATCTAAATGTTAAAAATCAATGAATCAAGGAAAGCACATATATTTTGAAGCGGTATAGATGAATCGTGAATGGGTATGATTATGATAATTTTAGAGTTTGATTACTTCTGATATAACCAAAAATTAAGTTACCTCATTAAAAATCAATGAATCAAGGAAAGCACATATATTCATTGAAGCGGTATAGATGAATCGTGAATGGGTATGATTATGATAATTTTAGAGTTTGATTACTTTTGATATAACCAAAAATTAAGTTACCTCTTTATTCCAGTCTGTACGGAATGTTACCCACAACAGGATTAGGGTCTGCATCATTGTTCCTCCTATCATCCCCGACCATATTCCCTGTATATCAATTTCTAATTATTCATTTCTTGGCTAAAATTAAGTAAAAGCGTAATAATCAATTAATAATATTAATATATACCTCAGCACCAAGGTCGAACTTAAATCCGAGAACACAGCCTAATGGGATTCCAACCACGTAATAACATCCTACATTCACATATGCCACAAATGCTTGCCATCCACACCCAACAGCCACCCCTACATGCAATTATAATTAAATTTAATTATTATAAGGAGACAAAAACTAGTGTTCAATTAAGCTAGCTAAACAATAATATTGCATATATATGCGAGCAGTTAGTGTTTTGTCTTTCTAAATGTTCCATTAATCTAGAGATTATATATATCAGATAAGTTGTTCACCAGAAAGAAAAGAAGATAAGAAGAGGGTTGAGATTGAATTAACCAATTAAAGAATATATCAGTCACTTTTAGCTAGCTGTAAATGATAAGCAAATGGAGACGAACAATTTATAGTCACAAATTGAAAGGCAAAACGACAATTAATTATATATGCTGGAAAGGGTACTACTTACAAGAGAAAGCTTTACTTAACCGAGCCCACTACAATCAATATAGGCGTCATGCAGTTATGCATGGTATATATGCTATTCAGCTTTTGATCTTTGATTCATTGTATCAGTTGAATCAAATGTGAAATATTAAATTCGTAACATATTATTTAAAAGATTGAAGCAAAGACAATCAAGTACACCATTTCCACAAAAATATCCAAAAAGTGAACCCATTAAAATATCTAAAAAGTGAACTTGGAGAGGGCCAGGCAAATATCCCAAATTGGTGATAATCATAATTAAATTGATCAATTCATAGAGAAAAGTAGTTTTCAGACAAAGAAAAAGATCTTTTAAAATAGTAAAGTACATACCGGAGAGGACTGGTTGAATGCCATTAAGGAGTAGAGTGACAGCCAAGTAAGGACAGAGGTGGGAGACAGCATTGGCCACAGTCTCACCTTCAGTGAAGGCATAGCTGATCACATCGCGCAGGGACATCACAACAACAGCTTCCACTGCAGCAATTGTTAAGGACACCAACGTTACTACTAAAACCGAGAATGCTGCTGACTTTGGATTCCCAGCACCCAGTTCATTGCTTACTCTCACACTGCATATATACATATTTTCAATTTCAATTTATTATTAAGACTAGGAATGTAATTATACATTGATGGATTAATTAAAATGCTGGACTTAATTACCTTGCAGCTGCATTAAATCCAACTGAAACCATGAACAACAATCCAGATATCGCCATGCTGCACAAGGCCAAACCATCAATCAATTAATTATTTTAATGGTCCATTAATTAATAATTAGTAAAATTAAACTAGCAACGGTCGATATGATCTCTTTTTCATGTTGTACATCTTAGGGGTTGTGATAAATTTCCTCCGTATTTGGATTTAGTGAGTATCATGGACCATATAGGACAAAATATATATATATTGGAATACTATGCATGGCGTTGTCAAAAAGCTATATTTTATCAGATAGAATTTGAAAGATGCCCGAGATGTATATGTCCTTTTGTGAATAGGCATATATATACGAAGGTCTATATAGGACATTAGAGACCCTGTTAAGTGCGTACATGTGGACTCAGTGACTCACGTACGCACATCTTATTTGTTAAGATAAGTATTTTGAAGTCTATCTTGTTTGTTGTTAGAATTTATATTATCTTCTTTTTCTTTTCTTTTTTTTTTACTTTTAATTCTAATTTTGCATTTATTATCTAAAAATAAAAAGCACAAAATAAAATATATTTGAAACACATGACAAGCAGAGAACATGAATCATGATTGATAACTTCTTTCACTCAAAAACTATTTATTATCACATTTATTCACCATTGTTAGTAGGGTATCTCTCCCATATGAATTAATTATTCAGAGCGCCCACGCCCAAGTTCTAATCAACAATAGGGTCCACTACCACAAGTGTGTTTCATATTGTGAAAGTGAATCTGTGAAAATATAGTCAACAAGTCAATTCTATCACTTCGATCATAAGCGAAGGTTCGGTGCACCAATACGAGTAATAATTAGTTTGATTGATTTGGGCTTCATTAATTACTTCTTTATGAATATCAATTCGATAATACTAAATGTGTTTCGCGCAGAATCAATCACAACTGTTTATGGTCAACCGTTGAAATGATTAATTTGAATTCTTACAGCACTCAAACCCATTTTAGCTAGACACACTATAATAAAAATTAAGGGTCAGCAACTGATAAACTAATTTAAACTGAATCGAGAATTTGATTTAGATCGGGTTTTTAAATATTTTTTAGTTCAACATTTTGAAAATCAAACGTAACCTTAAATTTCGAAGTTGTTACAGTTTTATTATCTCAGACTGTTGATTAAATCAAACCATACTGACTACTTATATGAATTAATAATATATTATTATTTACACATAATATTATATATATAATTTGAGTAAAGCTAATTTATATGGTGGTATGCGCCACATGCAATAATGTATAATGTCTTAAATTTACATTATTGACTCAATTTTCAAACAATAATTACTATTTAAAATTTTGAGCTAGAAAAATATTGTTGGTTTGTAAAATAATGTTGGGCCTTGAAAAACAAAACCAAACCAATCCAAATTCACATTTTCAATATACCTCACCTCCGAGTTTAGGCTACTATATAGTTTGATGATGATTTGAGAAAATTCCAAACTGACCATAACGGTTTGGTGATGATTTTGACACAAAATAAAACCAAAACAAACTGTGTTGATCACCTCTAATGAAAATGAGAAGTCACTGTATATTTTAGGCATGCATACATGCAATTAAAAAATTACAACTTATTGGATGTGATTGTAATACTATGTATTATACTAATATAGTATAAAAAATCTATTAAAAGTATAATACATATATAATCATTAAGAATACATAAAGATTTAAAGTTTATTTTTGGCCTCTAAGAAATAAAGATTTAACAATTATGTATACACGTGTGACATGCTAACGTAATATTAACTCAAACACAGTAATTCTTCATTAAAGAGATAGGCAAAGTTAATTTACTTACCATACGGACAAGGAATTCAATGCAAGCTCAGGGTTCTTGAGCAACCCAGCAACTAACACGAGTACCTGAAAGTACCACGTCTCCAAGCACAGCATCACCGCCGATGCCGCCGATAATTTCAAGAACTCCCAGAGCCCAGAGAAGGCCTGCAGACTAAACCCAGCCCACGTGTCCTTACACCGACTGCTCATCAAGATGTAAACGAACTGGGCCCCCACTATAATCCACCACGAAAGGCTGAGAACCAACGACGCACCAATCAACCCCATTCCTAACTTGTAAACCGCCACCCAACTAAGCAATAAGTGCACCCCAAGAGTAGCTGCCGATATGTAGGCACTTGGGAGCACAATTCTCTGCGCCTGGAGAAATTTTTGTATGGGAAAGTTGACGGCGTAGGCGAAGATTTGGGGGATCAGCCCGTAGACGAAAACGGCGGCGGCAGAAGCCACCTCTTTTGGTTCGCCGAATAAGACCAAAATTGGTTTGGATAGGATAAAGACGGCGAGAAGTGGAAGACCAGTGAGAGTTAGGACTATGGTTGCTCTTTGGAGATATATGCCTAGCATGTCGTACCTTTGGGCTCCGTAGGCCTGCCCACATAGAGTCTCTACCGCGCTTCCCATACCTAACTGCAAGACCAAGACAAACAAGCATAGTACTAAACACATAAAAGTATTAATTAATCATAACAGAAAAGACATTTCATCGTATAAAGGTAATATTAGATTGAGTCTAACAACATATCATGTTTGATAATTGTAAATACCATAAGGCCGTAGGCAAAGAGTTGGACGCCGCTGTTGCCGAGAGAGGCGGCGGCGAGCTCAAGGTTGCCGAGGTGGCCGGCGAATACGCGGGTGGAGAGCGACATGGCGTTGTTGATGACATAAACGAAGACAGCAGGGGCTGCAAGGCGGAAGAGGAGTTTGAGTTCGATCCATGTAGCCAGGTGGAGCCTCTTCAAGTACGGCAATCGGTTGTCGGAGAGTACCTTCTCAAGTGAAGAGTCCACGCCTGCTAATTCGGGTTCGGGTTCGGGTTCGGGTTCTGATTCTCTGTGTAAGAAGGGCTGGTGGAACTGGTCTTGAGCAGAGCCCATGGACAATAGCAACTGATATTGGTGTTTGATGCCTGTGCTACAGTCTGAGCAGTGGAGCAGGAAACTGGGTGGTTCTAAAGAGTGAGGCTAACTGTCTTTAATTAATATAGTTCGGGCTCAACATAAAAGAATGAATTGGATCGGTTTTGACACGTTATCGGTGAACCTATGTTTGCACACTGTATGAGTAATATATGATCAGTATAAAATTCAGCTATTGACTTAAATTCTTTTTGAAAGAAAAAAATTTATTACTTTTATTTTGGCCTGTAAAAGAATTCAAACTTTAAACTTAATCTAATATTTACTGAAAAAACAAATAACACTTGAGTTCTAAAATAGCTTGGTATTGACCAAATTGGAATGTTATGTGATAAAATTAGATATTTATAAAAAAATTGTGTGAATTGCGAGTTTTAGTTTGAATATAATATAAAATATATATAATGAAAATGCATGAGAATTATAAGGGAACAAATACTTTAGTGAACAATTATTTGGTCAGTCACTCAGTGATAAATTGATAATGCATACTTTTGGTGATGGCTGATGCCTGATGCATGATGCATGATGCCTGTTGTCAATTTCGAGAATATAATTTTTCTTCTTTTTTCTTTTTTTTGCTATTTCTTATTATTTCAACTATTAACTTGCGGCTGCAAATTTTTTAAAACAAAATTATACCATTTCTCAACTCATATCAACTTTTTCTTTTTCCGAAAAGGGAAAACAAGAAAGCTAAGTTTAGCAAGCTTTCCAAAATGAAAAACCGAAAAGAGAAATCAATTCAGACCACAAAAAACGAAAAAGAAAAAAAAAAGAGAAATCAATATTTTCTTTAGAAATTTAGAATTAAATACCAAGTTTCAATACTTTTTTATAAAATCAGTCTTACTCATAATTTTTAGGTTTGGCTACTAATTAATGAACTTGATTTTTAGAATAAGTCACAAATTTACAACTCATTTGTTTTGAGCTTTATTTGTTTGACAAATTTACCCTTCTATTGTCCTTTGGCCCACATATGATGGGTCTTAGATAACATTTATAAAGTTTTGATAAAATTGTCCTTGATACTTTTTTATTGTCTTATAAATTAGTTAATATAGTCTCAACTTTAGTTTTAGTTGTGACTGTACGACACTCAACTTCAAATTTAGTTGTGACTGAATGACAGTCACAGCTAAAATGTGATATAGTCACAATTAGGTTGTGACTGAATTGAAATTTTTTTTAAGAGAAATTGTATTACAATATAGTATATAGAGGTCAAATCAATACTTTTATTCAAAATAATACTTAGTATAGTGGTGGGAGTTGTCTTTTTCAACTTACCAAGACAATCACAATTAAATTGTAGACAGTCACAGTTAATATGTGATTGAATTATTTTTTTTAGTTTTAATACAATATAGTATAAATTAATGTAATAGTATAGATGTAATATATATATATATATTATTATAGTGGCATGTGATGTAATATTTGTGAATTATAGTGCCCTTTACTATATTATTATGTTTGACTTTTCAACTAGTACCTAATCTAAAATGCTATTAAATTTTAGTACCTAAATTAAAATATTATTAAAATTTAGTATTTAAAGTCAATTAACCTTATTTTCTTTCGTCGTACGTAGAACAGAGAAAATTAATTAATTGCTACCATATACGAGTGTGACGCCAAACAATTTCAGTATATTTTGTTTAAAAAAAGGACAAAAAAAAAGATTAAATTGATGACCACTGGCACTGTCCCACTGACTGGAATATGATGGCAGGCAAAGAGACAAAAGCATAGACAATTAGGGGATATAGTAATGCTGACGCGGCAGGAGAGTACCAGGATAGAACCTCGCGTTGTTCAATGACATGTATAGCCACACCATGCATACCTCTATGTTTTTACTGTTCACCACGTATTATATAATTACATTATTCTCTCCATAATTATCATTTATCTTGGGAGAAGATTCCTCTCTCCTATCGAAAGAAAATGCAAAATCAGTGTAGAAGAAGAAACAATACTTTCGTTAAAATGTAGTGCTATATTTCAGTTATCTCTATTTCTTTATTTTTTTTGCCGTTTCTTTCCGTAAAAGAGAAAAATCCTTAAGAGATCATATTCTCTGAAAAAGAAACTTGCTTATTACCACTTTTTTAGGAAGATGCCATGTGTCTACGTAATTAACCATGTGGTTAACATTGTAAATTTAATCATCTTATTAAGACACTTATGAAATCTTAAACGTACTTCAAGATTTTTACTGTTTCATTCCACCTCTTCTCAATCTCCACCCCTCCCATCCTCCACTGCCGAATTTCTCACTAGCATTGTACGAAATTCGCAACAAACTGGAAATCGACCAAATATACTGCTTCACTTTCAATATTCTGGCCCATTGTGAAAGTGTGACAGTCATGTATCACTCTCAAATGGCTTTGGAACTTACCACTGTGGCAATGTGGATGGCTTAATGGTGTGAACTGGGGTCTCTGGAGCTAAACGTGAATAATAGCAAAATCCGAAAAAATGGAAGTGATTGTAGCAACTTATGGACTGGACTGTGAATGAGTAGGACAAACATTGCAACCTCAGGCCTGCTAATTCAGTCCAATCCCTTCATGCCATTAATTATATTATGTGATGACATGATGTAATGTGATCATTCCTATGTATAATTACATCTACCCATTGCAAGCAAGAAAATATTTAATTATAATGTAGATTTCTGCATGACATACGGAAAAATATGATGATTTACAGGCTCGATAATAATTCATTCGGTTTCTTTTAGTAATTATTTTCAGTAATCGATCGATTTACCTTCTTCTTTTTTTTACCGAAACCAAATTATTTATTTTCAAACTATATATAATAGAAATAGATGAACTTGTCGATAACAATGATGGCAAAACATGTTCGATCTCACCATAGACGTCACATGATAGTGAAAGGTTTAATTAAATGGGAGGATGGAGTACTTATACCCTCCAATATATCCTCCAACTTAGAAAAATAAAGTGTTAGCGATAAACACAAAACAAAAATTAAGCTATAATAACATTATTAATTGATTAATAGGTTTTTTTATTGATCATGATGCCAAACTCAATCCATCTATTCTTTCAGAAGATCACGAGGCTCCTTCTTGTCTTCCCACTTGTCCAAACGACTCCTTACCTTTTCGACCTGAAATAAATTAACAAAATGTTATATAACTAATTATTTACATGATCATGATCAATTAGCAATATGCATCAGTAACTCATAATATTATTTATATATATAAGAGAAACATCCTATTAAAAGCAATTTTCAAAAATTTATAATTATATTAATTAAAATATTCAAAATGTGTGTGAAGTCTGAAGATACTAGTATTATATATATGGCATGTCTTAATATTGATAAATTTAATTAAATTAGAAATTTATATGACGTGCTTATAAGTATTTACCTCTTTATTCCAGTCAGTCCGAAATGTAATCCACAATAAGATGAGAGTTTGTATAGAAGTGCCTCCTATCATCCCAGACCATATTCCCTAAAAGTTTTTTAAAAAAATTTAAAACCACACACAAGAGGATATAAGATTATTAATTTTTCTACGTGTTAGTAAATAGTAATATGTGAAGAGGAAACATATATAAATACCTTAGCTCCAAGGTCGAACTTGAAACCAAGAAGACAACCCACTGGAATACCAATGATGTAGTAACATCCCACGTTAACATATGCCACAAATGCTTGCCACCCACACCCAACAGCCACCCCTTCATTTTTGGTCAAAAACAACAATTTTGAATTTATGACATATAAATATGCAACACAACAATCCCAAGGCACAATATTGTATTAATTACACATCAGCATCCGCAATAATTAAGCAGGAGGACCACGAACGACCTTGATGTTCAACTACTATCTTGGCTAACCCTAAGTTGACTGTTAGCTAGATTTCTTCTGCTGTACTGGGTTTGTCTTGCTCACAGGTGTTATTCGAGCGGTGGCTGCAGTTTCGTTTTGATGTTGCAGTGTCTGATTTTGGGGTTGTTATTTTTTCTTTCTTAGGTAGGAATTTCTTTTGATGTTTGGTTCTGCTTATAGGGTGACCTGTTTTGATCATTGGCTTTGCAATTTTGGTAGGGGTTGTCTTGTTGGATGCTTCAACCGGCGTTCCGCTACTGCCTTCGTGCTCATCTATGGTGGCGTAAGTCTCGCAGCGGTGGCCGATGCTCATTACTTAGGATTAAGGTTTTTGCGCTTTATGTTCTCTTGTACCTTCTGTTAGGTCTTTGTATGTTCTTGTAATTTTACATTGATCTAAAGTATCATTTCGACCAAAAGCTATATTTCTAAATTGGTACTTTTGTAATTATCTCGATGTGACATTTCAATGATTGTTTGATTTGGCAAGAGAGACTCACAAGACAAATTTACTTCATTATTGGAACAATATGTATACTATACACTAGTACTAGCACTACTACTTCTTAATTTGATTTGACAAAGGACTTTTTTTTCTTTCCACTAAAAGGACTTTTATTCCTCTTAAATGGCATAAAATTTATTTGATATTGTAACATGCTGTACAAAACATAATTTATTTTAAATATATATTTTAACTTTTTCTTAATGAAAAATATTTCTTATTACTTGTTTACTTGGGTGAGTTCTAAAAGAAAAAAATTTATTCTATCTAATCATAGTATCATCAAATAATATACCCAATTTATATGTTACATATAATATGGGTAAATGACAAGTTTATACTTGCAATGTATAGTTAACTATTTTTGCTTTTTTTATAAATGCAAATGTGCCAAAACCCTCAAATTAGAGCTAGAATATTTCTAAACTCCCAGTTTATTTTAAACTCTCCCTAAACTCCCTATTATGAACTTAATCTCTTTCAAAACCCCCTAGTCAACTAATATCTAACTAAGTTTGACCTTTATTTTTATAATATTCCAATTATAAACCTAGATAAAACATAACCACATTTTTATTTCTCTCTCTCTGCTGCATTTTTTGTTTACTCTCTCCTCTACATTCCCTTTCTCTCTCTCCTTGCGCAATTGTGCCGGAGCTTTGTCCACCATCTGGTGATGACTGCCGATGAGACTACCATGGTCACCTTACTATTCTTGCGACGAACACGGTAGTACCCACCGATCATCCAACCGACCCTCGATGGTGGCAGAACAACTCCAAACTGCACCGAAGCCTCCGCCAGCGATCTACTTTTTCCAACAGCGTGGCTGTCTAACTCTGGCACCAATAGCTTCCTCTCTTCATGCTGAGTCTCTCCATGCCATTCCCTCACTCCAATGACCACTGAGCAAGGCATTGCGAAGCTTCGAAGGCTGCGATTTCTCCTGGAGTTTTCTGGCGATTGCAGCAGCTGTTGGCCTCGACTTAGGTATCAAATTGAATCCCCTCAGCTTTATCTTGCTATTGGCTGTTGAAAGAATGGCAGAGATGAATTTTTTAGTGTAACTGAATTTTTTAGTGTAACTAAATCAATTTCAGTGTAACTGAAATTTTTTAGTGTAATTGTATGTTTGAAAAGTGTGCGTGTAATTGTAATTAATGGCTTGTTTTATTAGTAAAACTGAATGTATGTGTATGATTGTGTTAGTGAATGTATGTAGCTTTAATATTCAGTTTCAATGTAACTGTTTTTTAGTGAAGGTGTAACTGTTTTTAGTGAAGATGTAACTGTTTATAAAATACAGTTACACTGGGAGCGCGTCAATCCGTGTCAGTATGTGTCAGCGCGTGCGTCAGAGCGTCAGAAGAGTAGAAGAGACATTATATGTTTTAGGGGGTTTTTGGAGAGTTTTTAAATGGGTGAGGGCTTAGAAAATTTTTTTGGTAGTTAGGGGGGTTTAAAAAAAGTTGCCCTTTTTATAAATCTTAAAATATTTTACAATAAAAAAAATAAAACATACTTTGTGTTCCTCTTTCACATCACTATATAACTACCATCATTGGCCTGTCCACCATTTCACCATAATCAATCACACTATCCACCATTCTTCCCCTTCCCCTTCCCCTTCCATCACGATTCCTTCCTCTCCACCCCCGCTTCATCAACATATATACATAATCTGGACTTTACTTAATTAATGAATTGCATTGCTGGGTGTGGCTTTCTTTAGAGAATTTTGTGGGCATTGAAAAAAATTTACAATCGTTTTATTGGTTTCAAGTTTCCAAGTAAACCCATTATAACAAAAAAATCTTAAAACTCCATCTAGTGATAAACCAAATATCATGTTACAAGGTTTTCATGAAGCAATTTGCAAAATTCATCTTTGGGTTCTCAAATAAATTTTGATCCATTTTCTATCTGAAAGCATTGCATATGGCCTTTTAGGAGTTCAGATGATGATATTACCCCGAAGAAATCTATATGCATGCTTTGTGATTTGTCAGAGAAATAATTAAAGGCTATGTATGCCTGTATGGTATGACATTAGCACTACAGACAGTTTTCAATTTCCTTTTGGATTCATAAAAACCCTGTATTTGAGTTGTTTTTGGTCTTTCTCTGGTGAAGCTGGTCAAGGCAGAGAGAAGGAAGAGGGGAACGGTGATGAAGAAGAAGACCATGAAAATAAAAATAGAAGATGAAGAGATGGTTAGATGAATTAGGGCCATTGACCTACGTACACCTACCTAGTAAGGCTAGTATATATTCAAAATTCTATTTGTTTTTGGTAGAAAAAAGTATCAAAATCATATTATACTTAAGTATCAGATCGAGTGTATGGTAATAGAAGGCAGCTATCTAGTTCTTACCGGACAAAACAGGTTGAATGCCGTTGAGTATGATGGAGACTGCAAGGAAAGGAGAAAGGTCTGAGACTGCGTTTGAGATAGTCTCGCCCTCAGTGAAGACATAGCTGACGACATGTCGTAATACAAGTATCGCACACACCACCGAGATGAGGAACGAGCTGGAAGTCACTATCACTACTGCAAAACCAGCCGATTTCGGATGCCCAGCCCCAAGCTCATTGCCTCTCCTAACACTGCATACTTGCATATTGTTTTCTTCTCAATGCATTCATTGATATTATTCACTAATAATATTACAAATTATTTCATGTGATTGAAATATCATATAACATGCTCGCGTGATGATATTAATCCATTTAAATTATAACACACATATACAATTATTCATTTTTAAAATTCTAAACTTAATTAATTATATACTGTAAAACTTATGCACATACATACTATAATATTATAAAGTATTAACATTACATCGGAATGTCACATGATATTATAATCACCTACAATATTTTTCTATTCATTTAATCTCAAAGTATTATTAATTAACATTATGATCATATTATAAAATTAAAAATATTAGGTTCACTAAATTTATTTATTAATTATGCGTAAAATCTTTCAATTTTATATTAAGGTATATATAGAATTCAATTTTGAAAAAAAAAAAATCAAATTATTTGAATTACCATCTTAATTGATCACATTGTCGACCATCTCTTTAATAAATAAGTGACCCTCGCATACGAGTGAATCTCACATTTATTTAAAAGATGATCAGCAAAATACTTATAGTTAAAATAATTCAAATAACAATAAATATAAAAAAAAATTTCGTATCATTTAATAAATAAAATCTATTTAATAGTAATAGCTTTCTGTATCATATATATAGATGAACAGACCTTGCAGCAGCATTGAAACCCACAGCAATCACGTACATCCACCCAGATATATGGTCATGCTGCATTAATTATTTAAGCAAATTATTTCCATTAAATATTTATTAAATATACAGTTAGATATAAGCTTTTTATTTTGTCAAGTATATAATTAAGTTTAGTTACATAAAACCAATATGTTAATCCGAACCAAATATATAAATTATAGACTATTCTGTGGGGTGCACCATGCACGTCTTATTGCACCTTTTGTGTAGCTATGTGGGCGTTAAAATGATTGGCCCAAGCCCAAAGCAAAAGCATAACCAGGCCCAGGTAAAGAGAAGCCAAACCACATGCTGAGGCCCAAAAGGCCCACGTGAACCAAAACCCAAAATTAGAAACGGTAATATTTCTTATCTTAAAGACATAACCCATATAAATCTCGTCCTTAATGACCCACGAACCCGAGTAAAGGCGCTAACGATCAAATGCATTAAAGAACATAACGGGAAGAAAATGGCGCGAAGGTAACGGTAGGATTGTCGTTTGCTATATAAGAAAGGTTGCGACCCCATGAATAGGGATCGAAACCAAGAAAGAAAAAAGACATACTGAGAGACACTTAGAATTATTTCATTCATTTTGGCATCGGAGTGTTATTGCAGGTACACCCCACGAGAGATTTCAACAATTCAAGGAGACGAAGAAGTTCGAAGCGAGCACAACGTTCGAGTAGTGGGCTCATAGTTGGCTGATTGATTGTTGATTGTTAAAACTAGGCCCAGCAAGAATTTTAGCATCAACAAGCTACAAATTTTTACTAGGCCATGCCTGCGTATGAAACTTCTGGCAGGTGTACCGTACGTGTACATATCTTACTGCCAAAAAGAAATTAAAAGTTTACTTTCTGGATGAAACTTGTTGTAGCTAGCTACCAGCCTTCATTGCTAGCTACTAGCTGCCAGAAACTCCCTCTCACCGAGCAGAGCCAGAATGATCGGGAACTTTTCATTATTATGACCTAAGAAAAATGATTGCGAACGTTAAAACTTTTCATGTGATTGTAATATTATGTGATATAAAAATAATAAAATTATAACACATGTATAATTATTATTAGATAATAATTTTAAAAAATTAATAATGTCACGTAATATTATAAAGAAAGAAAAGTTAGAATCCAAATGTATAAAAAAACTTTTATTTTCATCTAATTAGACAAACTTACCATTTATTTTTTTCTCTAAAATAATAGGCTTTTAAGTAATATCAAACTTTATTATTCCTTACCAGATAGAGAGAGAGTCCAGGGCAATCTCAGCATCTTTAAGCAACCCAGCTAGCAAAACTATAATCTGATAGTACCAACTCTCAAGGCACAGCATCACCGACGAAGCAACAGACAATTTCAAGAAGTCCCATAACCCAGAAAAAGCCTTTGAGCTAAAACCTCTCCAAGTGTGCTTGCACCTCGGACTAAATACGATGTACAAAAACTGTCCCACGACTATAAGCCACCACGAGAAACCCAGCATCAGCGACGCCTCCAACAGGCCCCACCCCAGTATGTACAACACCACCCAGCTCAGGACCAAGTGTATCCCCAGCGTGACGACTGATATGTACGCGCTGGGGAATACTATGCTCTGAGCTTGGAGGAATTTTTGAATAGGGAAGTTGCAGGCGAAGGCGAAGATGATCTGTGGTGTGAGGCCGTAGACGAATACTGATGCTGCTGCTGCAATGGTGGCTGATTGGCTGAGCGCGATCAAGATGGGCTTGGAGAAGATGTAGATCACCGTTAGCGGGATCCCAGTTGCCATGAGGAGGATCGTTGAACGCTATAGATATATGCCTAGCATTTCATGCTTGTGTGCCCCATAGGCTTGACCACATAGGGTCTCCACTGCACTGCCCATACCAAGCTGCAACAAGCAAATTTAATCATGTGCATATTATATATGATTAATTAGATATATGCCGGCCAAACATTATCAGATTGTAAATATAAATCGTTAATTAGATTGATCATTGAATAAATATGTGTTCCAAATTTACATTATGTAATTAACATTGAATGAATGTGCAATGTGCACTCCAAATTGACACTGTGCAACATAAGCATGCATTGTGAATTCAACTATATACCACACACAGAGAGTTCTGTCTATGTCGTAGCCAGTACTATCATATGTATACTGTGGTCGCCAGTATCAATTATCATATGTATTACGTACCATAAGGCCGGAGGCGAAAACTTGAATGCCAGTGTTGCCGAGAGAGGAGGCAGCGAGTTGGAGATTGCCGAGATGGCCGCAGTAGATTTGGGTGGACATGGAGATGACACTGTTGAGCAAGTAAACCACCACAGCCGGAGCTGCGAGGCGGAAGAGTGTCTTCAGCTCGATCCACGTGGTGGCTCGGAGACGCCGGAAGTACTGGAGCTCGGTGATCGATTGTGTATCTTCCAGTTCCGAGCTCACTATATTCGGAGATGATGATGATTTGGTAATTAGCATGGGTTCAGACAGCTCACCCTTATCAGTAGAGTACTCCATGGCTTTATAGCTCTCTCTCCCTCTTGTTTGGTGTCAGAGAAAATAACAAAGAAAATGCAGGACAAGAGGAAATAGAGATTAAGCTAGAGAGAGAGATTCTTGATTCATGAATGTTCCAGTACAAGAGGTATATAACCAGACTCACTAACTAGCTTAGCTAACATACAGCCACACACCTGGCATCAACCAACTACCAAATTCTTCAGACTAACACACGTGACACTTATGCTTAAGCAGGTGACTTAGCACAGCTCCAGTGTTCTAGCTAACACCTCTCCCTCTCTTTCAATCCCCTTTTCTCTCAACAGTACTCACAACATGGACAAGAGCTAGTGATCGAGGTATCAGTTATCCTTCCATTGAGGAAGCGCATAAGATGCTTTTATACCTTGTAGGAAAATTGATTAATAATTATAAAATTTATATAATACAAAACCAAAACCACATTATTTATTAATTCAAGTGATATAAATGATTGTTCGAGTGGACTTGTCATGCTTCTGTGTCCCTAACAGGCTCTGTGTGTGTTTCTGGGTCTCTTTCCCATATGTGATATGTTTCTAGGTCTCTGTGTCCTAGTGGATTTGTTATTCATTAATTAGTTTCGTTATATATATGGCACATTCCGCACAAGTTGGAGATCGTAGAAAACTTCCGTGAATATTGAGGGAGTGAAGAGATAGTGGCTGGGTGCAGCTCAAGTACGTGCTGCCCCTTTTCTGTTTCCTTTGCTTGTTGACATACGGGTGAGATAGTGGGTGCAGCTCATAGAGGGTAGAGCGAGAGCTAGAGAGCAGTGCAGCTGCTGCCCTTGTGTGAGCGAGAGCACTGAAAAGAAGAGAGAAAATAGATCGATGAAGAAATTCTACAGAATTTTTCTCTTGAGTTCTCGAGAGTTTTTCTTGTAATCCTTGAGAGTGAGAGTGAGTGTGAGGAAACACCTGTGTGCTCTTGTATATTGAGGATTTCTCCTCCTCTTCTTCATATAGTGAAACCCCAAGCAAATCCATGGACGTAGTCAGTTTAGTCATATTGACCGGGTGAACCACGTTATATCGTGCTGTTTATTCTTCCGTTTTATGTGTGCTTGATGCTTTGGTTTTGTTCTTGACTGGGTTTGCTTGAGCTGTGACCTAGAATTTTTTTTGTTTCAAATTTGCGACTCTGTTGGATTTGGTTATTATATATCTCTTATTGGTCTTATTAATCCCGGATTTTCCAATCAATTTGAAAGTTGTAACAACAAAAATTCACCACCACCCATTCAACCGATTTATCAATGGATGCCAAAAATACACTACCAATTACTCGGTAGGCTGAGCGTTGAATAGGCTTCCCAAGAGCTTAGTAGGCGCAAATGCATTCTCCATCTGTATCTGGAAATATTTATGTAGCAGATGCATCTTTTTAGATTACAAATTAATTGCAGATGTCTTTTCTTTTTTATTACAGATACATCTTTTTATGTTGTAGATGGCATATTTTAACTTTTAGATGTAACTTTCAGATGCAGATATTGAGCGCTTGGTATAATTTTTAGGCTTCTACTTAAATTTTGTCAAATGGACTATGTGTTATATTTATTTTTCATTTTTAGGTCCTACTTAAAGCATCCTTTTTTAGTCAAATTGTGTAGGGGTTGCTAGAAAATTAGAAGGGATAATTTTAGTAAAATGACTCATACTATACCCATTGTCGTATTTCAGGATGTGACATTCACTTTGGTCGAATTAAGTACCCGGGCCACATTCACTTTAATTTCAATTAAGGAAGTTCTATCATCTCCACACATTATATCTGTTTAAAATACATCATTTGACCCGCACGTGTATTGTGATCTGAATGGGCAATTTTGTCATTTTGTTTTGGATTTTGGTCAAGCCCAAGTCAAACCTAATTATGCAACCCGTTTGGAGCCTAAGTCAATTGACCTGGGATTGACTAAAATCCAAGGCGAAATGACAAAATTACCCATTGTGTATTTTAAACGAATAATTTGAGGAGATGACATAACTCCCGTAATTGAAATTAATGTGAAAATGGTGTCCTTAACTGTGACAACGGGTATAGTATATATGAGTCATTTTGCTAAACTTATTCCAAAATTAAACATAGCTTTTAGGTGGGAATGGAAGGTGTATAGCTGATCCTTAGGAGGGCCAAGGCCCAACGGGTGTAGTAGTAATTACAAGGTCCATAGACCATAGTTGAGTGTTAGATAACTACTTTCTACGTACTTTTTATTATTCTAATATGATGTTTAAATCTATCTTAATAACTAATTACCCAATTTATTCTCACCATTTAAGCTAACCTAAGGGTTATAACTACTTTCTACTTAATATGAATCTCTCTCAAAGCAAAGTTGCATGATAACTACTTTCGAGTTTCAACTGCCCCTAAATGAGATTCTGTTGAGTTGTTGAAATCAGTTAGCTTCTGTTAAGTGTTGGTTTGAAGTTCGTTGGAAATGTGGAAGGGTGTAAATATAGGTAATACTGTAATTGCATCAAGGGCGGATTGATGAGTTAATGACAGTGGAGGCTCATGGCGAAGCCCAAATCAGCAAGCACATGGTGAAACACCATGGAAGCGGGTTATGCAACGTTTTAGCCACATATTGATAGCATTGTTGGGCTGGGTTAGACTAAGGCCTCTACTTCAGTACCTTGTGCTAGCAATTCGAAAAATTAAAAATATGAACATTATATTTCTCTGGCAATTCCAATGAGGTCTCGAATGTAAACTCATTCTCCAAAATGAAAAAAAAAAAATTAATATTAAACGCTTGGTGAAATTGCAGTTGTTGGATAACTCAGTTAAAAATGACATAGAACGCACCCAATTCGATTCCTAATCCTTCCAACTCAAAAAACAAAATAAAATAAAACAAAACAAATAAACAAACAAACGGCTGGTGAAATTATCGGATATTGTATTACCAAAACCCCGGTTATGCATGCTTATAATAACAAGGCAAATTGTTGCTCAAGCAAATAGAAAAGTGAAAAAATTGATGAAGAGGATTTTTTATTCCAAGCACTTCAGGTTGTTTGTAAGTAATTTGATAGCTGAAGCAAAACTTGGTCTCCGACTATTCACTGAGAAGAGGCTGTGTCTTGTCTTCCCATTTATCTATACGAGTCTTTGATTTATGAACCTAAACAAAATTAAATTTGAATATTGCACATTAGAGTCATCGCATATATATATATATATATATACACACATATATATGAAATGATTAATTTCATATACATATAATCATTTGCGTGAATTCATGTATGTATGGTATATATGAAATTAATGATTAATTTGAAGGAAACATTAATTAAACTAGATTTTCAATTAAGCTAATTAATTACCTCTTTATTCCAGTCAGTCCGAAATGTGATCCAACATAAGATGAGAGTTTGAATGAAAGTGCCTGCCAGCATCCCAGACCATATTCCCTACAACAATTAGTGGAAACAATGAATTAAAATTATATATAACGAAATTTGAAAATATATATATATATATATATATTTTTAAGATTGTAATTCTCTTCATAAAGTTGACTTTTCACTAAATTTATAAAAGCATTATATATATGCATGAAATTTTTGTATATAATTGTATATACCTTTGCTCCGAAATCGAGAGTGAAGCCAAGAACGCAACCCAATGGGATACCAATGACGTAGTAACATCCTATGTTAATCCATGCCACAATTGCTTGCCATCCACACCCGACAGCCACCCCTTCATTATTATTCAAACACAATAATTAATTAAGCAATCATTGACCAACAAGTAGTAATAATTAATTAAGCAATGATTGAATATAATATTATATTAACATCCATCTTAATCTCAATTAATCTGTATAAATTAATGAAAAAGTTAGACAATACCCTCTAAACTATAGGTCGATTTCTACATTGTATAGTGAACAAATAATGTGATTTTCACGTTAAGTAATAAACTTTCAAAAGGACAAAGTAAGTATAGAAGATTAAAAGTTAATTAATTAGATAATTACCAGACAAAACAGGTTGGATGCCGTTAAGTAATATAGTGCAGGCCAAGAAGGGAGCGAGTTCAGCGACGGCATCAGAAACTGTAGAGCCCTGAGTGAATATATAGCTCATGACGTGGCGTAATCCAATTATGATTACGACGAAGATCAAGGAGATGATTAAGGAACTTGTAACTACAACCACCACTGCAAACTTAGCTGATTTTGGATGCCCAGCACCAACCTCATTGCTCACTCTTATACTGCATGCACCACTTTAATTAATTAATTTTACATCCAAATTAATTAACTACCATATATATGCTCATTCACTGTGCTGTTATATATGAATTCGATCATTCCAATATATTAAGAATTATATAAACAAGTAGTACTGACCTTGCTGCGGCATTGAAACCCACAGACACCATAAACACCCATCCCGATATGGTCATGCTGCATATAATATAAACTATAAAGGGTAAGTCACACATACTATTTAATTACTACTTAAAAGACATAAAATTGAGATTCACCTATAAAATATATCGACCTCTGTTTCTTTTTCTGATATAGTAAACATTTAATGGGTTTTTCCTTTCTTTTATTTTATTTTCTTTCTTTTAGCATTGAATAGCCTATCTTACTCCCATCATGACCATTCATAACATTCAATTTAAAACATGTTGAGTAGTTGTTGCAGCAGTCCTTTAATTACTACAATGACAGAGCACCATAAGCTGTTGCTCCTTTATTTATTGCTATCATGCATATGAAGACACTATACGATTGTAAAGTATAGATAAACTAATTAAAGCCACCATACCTTATTAGTTTCTTAAAAACTTCATTGTATGCTAAATAAGACCAAATTAAATCCAACATATATTCTAATATTTCTAGGGCCAAGAATTAAGTTAATTAGAAGAAAAATACCTCTATGAAACGCGAGAATATATGTTTTATGTGACTTATCATGTAATATGAGAAAGATATACATACATGAAGCCTATATGTATGTCCCACTAAAAAAATGTTCGGCCAAAATAGGGTTTGTCTTACCAGATAGAGAGAGCATCCAAGGCAATCTCAGCATTTTTGAGCAACCCGGCAATCAAAACCAATATCTGAAAGTACCAAGTCTCAAGGCACATCATCACAGCCGATGCAGCAGACAATTTCAAAAACTCCCAAAGCCCAGTAAAAGCCTGGGAGCTAAAGCCAGTCCAAGTACTTTTGCACCTTGGGCTTACCAATATATACACAAACTGGGCCACCACCATGATCCACCATGACAGGCTCAGCACCAGAGACGCACCCAACAACCCCCAGCCCAATTTGTACACCACCACCCAGCTGAGTACTAAGTGCACCACAAGAGTCGCTGCTGATATGTAGGCACTGGGCAGCACTAAGCTCTGGGCCTGTAGGAATTTTTGTATCGGAAAATTGCAAGCGAGGGCAAAGAGTTGTGGGATTAGACCGTAGACGAAGATAGCTCCGGCGGAGGCTATGCTCTCCGATTCGCCAAGGCCAATTAGGATTTGCTTGGAGAAGATGTAGATGAACATCAATGGGATTGCTGTTGCTGTGAGGAGGATTGTTGCTCGCTGCAAATATACTCCCAGCATTTCGTTCTTGCTTGCTCCGTAGGCTTGGCCGCACAGTGTCTCCACTGCACTTCCCATCCCAAGCTGCATAAAAAAACATACTATACATTCTCAACATCATGCACATATGTGTTAGACGTGATTTATGCTTTAGGGTTTAAGATTTACATGTTAGAAATGAATGATTCGTTGAATGTAAAGAACTAATTAGATATGACCTTTTACATGCAAGGAGTCATTACTGTCTATGAGAGGTGCCTATTTCTTCATTTGATTTGAGAGTAATGCTAGGAAACCATATTTTGTAAGTCTCATATTTAGTAATTAAAAATGTAATAAAGTACAAAAAAATGTGATATATATACATAATATATTACTAAGTTAATTTTAATGAATTAATGATTTATGTATATGTGAGTGATTTATTGATAAGAAGGAATGATTCATTGCATGTAAAGAGTCAAACATCTGTTTGGCAGTGTTTTTAGAATTGCCAAAAATATTTTCAGGTTAGTAAAAATACTTTTGGTATCGTTTGACAGAAATATATATAAATGCTTCTGAGTCATAAAAGCGGTTTAAATGAGTTTTTTGAGAAGCACCTGACAAGTGCTTTCATCAAGAAGCACTTTAAGTGTTTTTGCATGACTTAGAATTTTTGTAAAAATTTATATGTATTTATTTGCAAAACTACTTCTAGCAAAATCTCTATTAAATAAAAGCGCTTCTAAAAAACAGTACCAAACATGTACTAATATTTACTTAATATTACGTACCATGAGACCGTAAGCAAAGATGGCGATTCCAGTGTTTCCAAGGGAGGCACCGGCAAGCTCGAGATTCCCAAGTTGGCCGCAGAAGATGATGGTGGAGACGGCAGTGATGTTGCTGAGCAAGTAGTTGCCGACGGCTGGAGCAGCCAGGTAAAAAAGGGTCTTGACTTCGCGCCATGAAGCCTTTCCAAGGCGTTGAAAGTATGTGAGGTCGGTGTCGTTCAGTATATCTTCCAGTGCCGAACTTATTGGCCCTTCTCTTAATGGTTCGGACGGTGGTAACATGGATTCATAGTTGTGCTGATGATCACTGTCAATGGTCTCCATGATTCGTTCCACCAATCGATCGACCACACAACTCAACTGCCTCTCTAATTGGCTCAAAATTGAACAAGGGCAACACTTTTGTAGCTATTAGAAGAAAGTTCACTAAAATGGGACTTATATAGTACTCTATATATATATATTTAAATCATAATTGGTCCACCACCTACTTTATTACTTTAATAGTAAACTCTGTTTATTTTGGTAAGGAAGATCTCGATCGGATCCTCCTGTCCATATACTCGACAAGAGTGTACCCAAACACTCCAAGATTTTTTTTCATATGGAAAATTAAAAAAACGTATGCGATTTGCGTCTCAATTATTGTCTTGCTGCACGTACTATTTAACATCCGATCGTACTTATTTTATGCTTAGATTGCAGAAAATGATGTTTAATTCGTGAAACACGAGAGATTTCATTTCAAATTTAAGATGATTAATTATGTTTATATAAAATTTAATGTTCATTAAAAGAACTACTTGTATTTCCACACCACATATATGGATCAATTATTACTTGGAACATCTACTTCTCCTTCTACCTTCCAGTCTCCCCAAGATCTTCATAATGGATTTGTCAGAGAAAATCTTACCGAGAAAAGAATACAGATATATGTAAACTGATTGGCCTAAAAAATATATATTTTATGTAACAAAACCAGATAGACAATGCCCAAAGTTTTATGTATATATAAAAATTTGGAGACCAATATTACAAGTTCGAAGACTTGTAGGTTTGACTTGCTCATGCACGTGGCCAACCTAATAATATGAGCATACCAAAAAGAATGAGATTGCAGCATGGGCATTTACGTCTTCATCATTTAAGAAACATGAGATTACAAATCATCAAAGCTTCTGGTATCTACAAGTCAAACCTCCCTATATGCTTTCGATCGGTGTCCATCCTCGTCAAAACAGTATGATAAATAAACTGCTCTATTAATTACAACATCAGAAACATGAGAAACATGAGAAAACAAGTACGCACTTACGCACTTACAAGCAATTAATAAACCCCAAAAACATGGTGCATGTACATGTACCAAAGTTATTTGTATTTTGGTAGTTTGATCATTTTTTTTCCACCTTAAATACCATACCACGAATTGATTAAAAGATAAGTCTAATCATATACTTATAATTTGGAATAGTTGTTTGACAGTTGTTTTGGATAAGGCTATATAGTTTATGGTACGTGAACTTGAGAGAGAGAGAGAGAGAGAGGGGTTATGGAAAGTTTGATGGCATTGAGGGTTTGTTCTGTCATCTGGGCAATGGGTATTAATTGTGCAAGAGCCAGCGGTGCCTGACAAGACTATATATTATGCGTTTGTCATGCACTGCCAAGAACTAAACACCAACTAGTCATCCAGTCTTCGTCTTCTTCTTCTTTGGGATATATATATTATCAGTATATGAATCACTTAAATAGGTAGTACATGGTAGTTAGTTATGCTCCTCTTTTGGTAATTAAAACACTTACCATGCTTTGGCCAAAAAAAAAAAAACACTTACCATGCACATTATAATTAGAGTTCGATTCTTGCCTTCTTTTTAATCTTAAAAGGAGCATATCAGCTGCTTAAGTCTCAACCATGCATTGATAATTCAAGTGAACTAAGGCTCCGTTTGGAAAGCAGAACAGGTCTGAACAGCATAAAAGGGTAATAATTATACTAGAAAGTAGATTTTTTAGTAGAGAAAGAAGAAGGTAGAGATGACCAAAATAAATCATAAGTGAAGAAATTATGTCCTAAAATAATCCATGTATTTGAAGAAGATAATGAACACTTTTCTTAACAATTTGACATCTCTACATCTTCTTTCTCCACTAAAAGAGTGTCTCGTACTGATATTTTTACTACTTAATTAGTGCAGTACAGACCTATCTCACAGTCCAAACAAAGCCTAAAAGGACCCAAGAAAGCAATGGCCCCAACTCAAGAGTGTTGGACTTACCAAAGACAAAAGACCACGGTTGGGTTGGGACTTGGGACTGTTCTCAAAATTAAGTGCGACTCCTAATAAAAAAAATGACAATAGTTGTGTTGACCCATCACTTATTTTATTCAGTATGAACCTACCTCTCGAGTGCATTTTTTTATCTTCAACAAGTAAAAATATTAGCTTTATGTCATGGATTAGAGTTTGCATTGGGTTCAAGTTATGGATCTCTGTGTTAGAGTCGGATGCGTAGGTAGTGATGTCTCGGCTTAATATGGTTGGTCCTAATCTTGCTCCGGATGGTCACCTTCTGGATGAAACAAAGAGAGTTAAGCATATGTTTTCTAATTCTAATTGCAGGGCAGTTTCTCGTTCCCGTAATAAAGTTGCACATTTGCTTGCTTCTTATGCTTTGTGGAGTAATTGTAGAGTTGAATGGTTTCATAAAACTCCCTTGTGGCTTTGGGATCAGTTAGCTCAAGATCTTGTTCCTCCTTTATAAGTTTCTAATGAAATTTTTCATTTAATAAAAAAAAAAATGCAGACACTATAGTAAAATTACTAATTGGGAAAAAAAATACTAAAATATATTTTGGCTGCAATCTAAATTTACATGTAATCTTGATTATGTCAGATGCAATATAACCCTTGTTACCTCCCTCAATTTCCTAAATTTCTTTACAAAAATTTTATTACAGAAGCAAGCAAGAACCATGAATCATGAATCAATATGATTGGAAGCACAAACTTGAAATCACCTCATATTTAGCTTCTCTCCCCAGTTTACGACCGTCTTCTATCGACTAGCTTGGGGGGGGTGACTTGCACAAGGATGAACCATTTTTGAATCCTCCTTCAGGGACTGACAAAGTTTGGCTCAAGAGAAAACTTATTTACAAAAGCATCATAAGGGCCATGGAAGAAGCAAGGAGTAGAGAGAGCATCATATCATCCTCGTACAGGCCTGGGATTGAGAGCAGATGCTTAAGGTTAATTTCGGAAACCACCCAAAAAACAAAATCACAATCGAAAGCTTTAGCATTGTGGTGTTCCAACTACGGTTTTTATGCATATGGAGACTCCTCCAACTGTTCTGTAACTAGTTCTTACAGATTTTATAAGGATAAACATAGTGGTTTGGACTGGGGACTTCACAAATCAATAAGTATGCCATTCAACTCATTCATGTTCTCGATCTGCATGAAGTAGAAGCATAGATACTTCATAAATTTGGAGTCACCAAATTGGCTTACTCGCAATATTTTTGTGTATAATCTTTTCTCGTCTTTTTATATATTTGTTCTTAACTGCGGCTTAAATGTTGCTCATTACAACAACTACCATTCATGTAAAGTAAAATGACAGGGACTGAACATGCCTTACATACTTCGCTTGGGGACTACTCAAATAAACCAAATTAGCATTGAGGCAATAAATGACACCATGAAGATATATGAATAGGTGTACTCACCACTTTCAGCAGATGCTGCTGCAGGAAGTGCAGGGATCTTGACATCTGAAATTCCGACAAGTCAGGTAGAAATCATTAAAGAAAGGAAATACTACCTTCATATATAACAAAGCACTACAAATTTTAACATCAAGTGGGATTACAAATGCAGGGTACCCCATACAAATGAATAAACACACGTTAACAGCTTACACATACTTTTACTGCATGATGAAGCTGCCCCTTGAGAAGAGGTGGGCCAGGGAGCAGGAATGTTATCATTCAGGTCGCAAAGGAAGCTGACCCCTGAAGTACTGTCAAATGTTGCATCGGAAGGCAAGCTTGGCAAAAGGCATCCAGACACTATATATCAAAGGATAAAGAAAGACCAGTTTACAAGATTTGAACAAGAAAATTTTACAATTTAGTCTCCTACACAATCTAGATTACAAATGCAGGATTAAAAACAAAGAACAATAGAGAATTAAATATTTTGAGCATCCCACCCTATAGTATTTTTTTTTATCGAGTATTAGTGGTCATTGATGTTATGGCCATGAGTCCCCGAAGCATTAGATTTAACATTGTTATGGTTAAAACATTTTAAGTCAATGAGAAGAGGAAATCCACCACAGAAAATTTACAAATGACTACAAAAGTATGACACAGCAACCCCATACCTAGGGTCCTAACACATACCAGTTCCCATTCCCCCTATTCATGCTACTCTCCCTTGAGTCTCTACTTTCTGTGCGAAAAAGGTCACAGGCCTATTTGCTCATGAAGGAAGATCTTGATGGAGTTGATTCAGAAAAATAACAAAAAGACATCTCATTTGACCAAAAAGGGAAAAAGCTTTCTTACATACCCAAAACATATCTACAAAGTCAAAAGTACGAATTTTGAGAAAAGAAATGCAGAGAGCTTAAAACACATAGTTAGTCAAGAGCTAAGCACTGGCATGATATTTCATATATAGTAGATGGTTGTTCAGATAAAATGGTTGGCACTTGGAAATATCAAAAGTGCACAAATTGAAAAAATTACAATGAAACCACGTTTTTGGAAATTGCTATTTGAGAATAATACTAGATTTGCATAATCCAAATGAAATAAGTTATTACCTTGACTTCCAACTGAGGTTGTTGATCCCCATAGCATTTTGATAGAGAAATCACATAAAATTTTGTATTAGTACCACAATAAGAAATGCTTCTAGTTTGATCAGCAAAAGGTACTTGAGGAATGCACTAACCTTGGAGGGAGAAATCCTTGAGGCTTATATGACATAGGCTATACACATCTTTGGTAATATTGGATTTTCTTAACTTCATTCCCAGTGATGCAGCACAATCCAAAGCTTGCAGGTTGGTTATGAAACTCTGCTTTTGCAAATGGGACACATAGCTATCCATTGCAGTACAGCAAGCTGTCTGGTTACTTATCCCATCTCCACAACCCATTGCAACATGTTTCATGTCGGGGAAAACCAGAGGACAAACTAAAGTGAACACCAGACACAAATACTGGATCAATTACTCTAGCTGAAGATTGCCATCTCCAAGTAAAATCAAAGGATTATAAGATACAGAGCATACATGAACTAGTTCTCTCTCTCTCTATCTGTCTTAAAAATTCTAGAAAAATAAATCTAAGCAATTGAACAAATATTTCGTAACTATAATTTTTCTTTTTTTCTTGAGGAAAAAAATAAAAGAAAGAAGGGTGTAGAATTTTGATGGAGGTTGTACGTAGCACCATGTTTACTCTAAACTTACCCTTGTTAATCTTGCAATTAGATAGTCCCCTTAGAACTTCCTTAGCATGAGAAGGATTGAGTTTACTTCCCAACCACCGGAGGACAATATTTTTGCAGTCATTGGCTCTACTGAGGTGATCAGGTAAGACATCATGAGCACCTTCTGTGCTTAAAGCTTTTGATGCAATCCTCGTAGCAGCTTCTAATATGGCATTCTGACAAGTTTGAGAGCAGCACTCTTTCACAGGATCAATCTTCTCACAAGCAGCAAGCAACTTGGAAGTATCCACCGTATCCTCAAACTCATTAACATCAATGACTGGGCAAGATGCATCAGTGAGATTTGATGAATGGACTGAGCATATTTGTGCAAGACTGTCATTTGCACCCTGGCCCACCAAAATCTGCTCAATATCTGCTAGACAATACTTAGCAGTCGTTCCATTCAAAGCAAGCACATTGGTATCTTTACTGGATTGACCAATGAGAATTGTCAGAGTGGCTTCCAACTGTGGGCAACAAATTACATTAGCCAGCAATGGTGCAAAAACGGACCAACAATCAATTGAGGTCACACTCATCAAGCTCTCAGCAACACTGAAGTTTAGCATACAGAGTCCTGCACACAAAGATCAACAAGAAAAATATGTAACTAGCGATATTAAGCAAAAGATTTAACTAGAGCTATTAAGGAGGAGGGAGAGACCTGATAATTTTGGGACACTAGTATTTGTGAATGGTGCCAATGGTGAAGGAGCAAGAAGGGGAAGAAAGGGCCGAGGAGCCGCAGTAGGGGAGACCTCAGGTAACATAGGATCTTCTTGTTTAGTTTTCAAGACTGGACCTTTAAGATAATCTATCGTGCTGCAACAAGTCACATGGAGACCTATAAAAAGCCATGGGTAAGTACAGACAAAACTGGGAAATTACAAAATTACTATAAGAAAAATTTTAGACGCATATTTTCCAATTATATTTCAAATCAGTAGTTCTAAAGCCTAAAAGTTAACTAGTATTGTTAAGTAAACAAATCGAAGTCAGAACCCTACAAGAAAGCATTGCAAAGTTAGTTGTAATACAGGTACTGTCAATGCAGTAGCAACAATGGCAACTATTTGTGAAATCATAAATCCTCAGTTTCATACTAATGAATGCATTCAAAGTTATAAGGGCAAACCTACACTTACTCTAACAGCAATCAAAACCCAAAGTCCCTACACTGTCCAAAACCTTGGAAAATTTAGTTCATTCTAAACAGCCTACTATAGGAACTAAACAATTAATAGTGGATGCTATGCCTTATAATAAGCAAAAGATTCAAAGTTGCAAGATAATAGGAGTTCAATCATTATGATAGCCAAATGCATCATATTCTTGGAAGCTGATACAAATTAAGAACCTTTTACAAGAATCTGAGGTGCACACCATCCCAAAGGAAAAGTACTCGAAACCCATTTCTCCAAAAACCCAGTTACATTCTTCCAAACAAAGCAATTTTAACAATGACCCAGAAGACAAAACCCAAGATCATGCAAAATTGAGCAAAACACAGTAAATGAATCGACAAGAACGAGTTGGAATACTCACAGAGTGACAAGATAAAGAATTGTAGATAGAAGGTACGGATACTGAGCTTCAGAGACGCCCTTTGTTCCATGCCTTCACTTTCCTTGCTCCCAAATAGCACTGAACCCATCACAAAAAGACCACCACTAAGTGAATGGCAAACTGAGCAAAAACACTGAGGGGGAGAGAGTGAAACACAGAATCCAAGTATCAGCCTTGGAAATCAGAGAATGGTTTGGCTAATGGGAAAAAATAAAGGACACATTGTGTGAAAACAGAGAGAGGGGTGGAGAAAGAGAGAGAGAGAGACAGAGACAGAGACAGAGTATAGAGAAGCCATGAATGAGCTTGAAAGTGGTGTGGGGTCAGCAACAGTATAGTAATAGCTGTCCTGGTTGGGAGGGGAGAGAGCAGGTCCCACCAGCGACCAGAAACTCAGATAGAAGAGCACTGGCGCATTAACGCCACCCATTGCCTTTTCCTCCCCCTTTACTTTGTACACCAGCCATTTTTGGCACGCGTGACACCTGTGGCGGGTGTGTCAGCTACTGCTTGCCTTGCTAGCTCCATCACCACTATGGTTCACGAATCGTGATCATCGGTTTGTATCTCTCACACGTGTGCAATGTTCCACTCGTGTGTTGTATTGGCAACGTGGCGGTTGTTGCTGTTCGGATAATTAAAGTGGCCAGTGAGTGGCTACTGCTTCGTTTCAACATTTCTGGTTCTGATATGTGCAGGCAATAAAATTGAGCAGTAATGCAATACAAATTTTTCATTTTGACATTCTTGGCCATTCATAAAATAAATAAAAAAATTATCCACGAAATATTGATTTAAATCATTTCATTTTTTTTTTTTGGCCAGGGGATTTTCTTTTTTTGTTTGGTTATTATACTTGCCCAAATTTATTTTCTTTTTGGAGACCATTATAATTTATAACCTGCCAAATTGATGGCTTTCACAAGAAAAGGATACAGATCAACCACAGAACCTCTTCTGCCCCAACAGTTGTAATGTATATATCCTTCAAATTAATTACAGTACAATTTTAAATGGTGAACTCAATCAATCAATTGGCTTTCATACAAATCAAACTTGGTATCGCATCTCTACAATCATCAATCATGATCCATTATAACTTTAATACATAAATTCCTTTCTCTGTTTGGAAAAGCAAATGATCGAAAATGATTAGCATATGCCTATTTAATTGATGTGGAGGAGAATCTTAATGATGTAGTACGTTATGCCTTCCAGGTGGGGAAGGGAATGCACTCACTCACTCACTCACTCACAACTTGTCTTCAACAATAAGCATTACATAATCATTAAGAAATAACAATCAATTAAGTTAACAATTATAAAATGAAAAAAAGGGAGTGAAGCATCAACTTTCACCATATATGGATAGGCCTCCTAGCTTGATAGCTACACCAATCTAGTGAGAAAAGTAATGACATGGAATAAAGTTTCCAATACTAGATCAATCTTCATCCAAACTCAAAGTAATAAACCTTCTTTTCTTTTTTCTGTGTTTTTTGTTTTTACCAGTTTTCTGCTCCAAAGCCCAACCAAACATTAGGCCTTCTAGACACATTACATAGAACAAAGCCCACAAGCATTGGACTTAGCAACAGCAACCCATCTACGCATGATATGGACCACTCCATGCCAATCATGCACACTTTAGCCTTACAGGGTGGTCCTGTTTTTTTTCAGTTAAAAAAGATGAAATAGAGGAACAAATAAAACCCAAAAATCAAGATTCACCTAAAATTAATGAATGAGTGAATGTTAAAGAAAATCTTCCTCTCTGTACATTGACCTTAAATTATTTATATACACATAGAGTGACAAATTTGAATCTCTACATACAAGAAAAACACTAATTAATCAAAATAAAAATAAAAAGTTGAGAAAACTTGTGTGTAGCCAAGGTGTTAAATTTCGTTTTTTGGGGGTATGAAAATATTAACACCACTCTATTAATTTTTCGCATTTTGCCGAAATTTGTCAAAATTTCGGCAAAATTTCGCCCATTACTCACACCTCAATAAAAAACTCAAATTGATGGCTTTCTGGTTGGTTGTTGAGGCAAGGGAAGGGTACCNTTCTGGTTGGTTGTTGAGGCAAGGGAAGGGTACCATTAGGTCTAGCTCGACAACAGGAAGAGATCTTGGGTGGTTTGGGGTCTCGTCGTGGCTGGAAATGGGAGATCGCGGCCGGAAGGCGTGACTGGTTTTGCGTCGCTATGTCTTCGTGGATGGTCGGATGAGTGATCTAAAACCACCAGTGGAAAGGCGTCGTCGATAGCTTTCTAACGACACCAAAATCGCCGGAATCGGAGCTCGAATGAGAGAGATATAAGCGATCAAAGTTTGGTCAAAGAAGAGGAGAGAGAGAGAAAGTGCAGAGGAGACAGACTGCTCGGGGAAGAAGAAG
>QANT01007644.1:0-61880 GCA_003254885.1 Purshia tridentata
CACCCTTCGCAGTACCCTTCAGGTTATCAGGTTATCAGGTTATATAGGTCTTTGGGACCCATCACAGCACACACATAGGCTTTGGGCCGTGTGTCGGGATGCCTCGCCCTTTGGGGGCNCGTGCACGTACGACATTCTGGCTTCTTGTACGACGGCGAAGCGACGGTACAAGGGCCACCGAATCCACTCGCATGACGGCGTTACGACGGTGCGGGTGGAAGGATAAGCACGTACGACATCTTGGCTTCTTGTATGACGGCGTAGCGACGGTACAAGGGCCACTAAATCCACTTGCATGACGGCGTTGCGACGGTGCAAGTGGAAGGATAAGTCACTTGGGTACTTAGATGGTAGTCTTATGAGTTGCTTTCCAGCAAATGAATTTCAGAAAGTTCTTTTCTATTATTATATTGATTTCGTAAGCAAGTTTTCAAAGATTATAAACTTTTAGTTTAGATTTCATGATGGTCAGTTTGATTTGTTTTTATTATTATATTGATTTCGTAAGCAAGTTTTCAAAAATTATAAACTTTCAGTTCAGATTTCATGATGGTCAGTTCGATTTGTTTTGATGATTTTCAAACAATTTCGAAATGGATTTTAAAATACTATTTTATATAGAGGTACCAGTGGATTTATGAAAGTGATTTTAAAACTGAGGGATTTCAAGGAAGGTTTGTGAAATTCTAAGAAACTTGAAAGTAAATGTTTATTGATATTCATTTTGATTTACGTTCACTCACTGAGTTAACTCATTAGCTGTATTCTTGTTGTTATTTTAATTTTCCCCCAGGTTGTAGCGGTGGAACGGTCGAGCCAAAGACGTCGAGGCACTCTTGAGAAGTTGTGAAATCGTAGGAACTAGTACTCTTGTAAATTTCATCTCCTTAGTAAAGTTTGTAGCACCACTCTGCAACTTAGTGAAAAACTTAATTAATTGGCTTTGAAATTTGGGTCAGAGACCCCTTTTGGTTGTGGTAGAGGAGCTGTGGAACTTAGAAGTGCATTTGCAGGTCTCGTGGAGAAAAAAGGGTTCGTCCAATTTCAGGGGAGGTTCTGCCGAAATTTCGGTAGGATATTCCTTGAGATTGGATGCCCGCAGGATCACTCTGGGTTCCAGGGTGGAATTCGGGGAGGGTCCTGTCAGTAAAAGACTAACAACAAATTACTATGTACTATGCAAAGCCACAACTAAGGGAAGATGGAGAAAAGAAGATGGAGAGAGATGAGAAAATGCTAGGGCTTTGGAAGATGGAAGATGAGCTGTGTGTTTTTTAGATGAGATGATGGAATGGATGATGGAATGAGGATTTTCTTCGTATGGTGAGAGGCAAATTCAAAATTGAGGGAGTGAGAGTGGTTGTGATGTGTGGCTAGGATGGGAAGAAAAGAAAAGGTGAAGAGATACGGTTAGGTGGGTTCAAATTTGAAAATATTCTAATTTCTCTTGTTAGGGTTGAACTTTGATATTTGGGGGAATAGGTAGATGTTCCCTTTGCCTTATTTGGAGTCTTTACATTGTTGGGGTGAGCCTTAGGTAGGAATGGCCGGACCTAGAAAAGGATAGAAAACATGTTATAGCTTTTACCAAAAAGGAAAAGATGACTTTTTGACCATTTATACTTTTGCTGTCAGAAATTTTGAGCTGTTTTTGGAATGTAATTTGAATGTCTTAACCAATCCAAAAAATTATAAATTGTATATGAATGGAAAGCCCTGGATGTCCTTTTTCCAATCATTATCCTATTCATCAATCCAAGGTTAGATGAAATAGTTATGACCCAAATATTGTAGCTGACTCAACTTTCCTCGGGAACAATTTTGGGCTGGTTTTGAAATTCAAAATGAACGCCTTAGAAGTCTTCAAATGTAACAAAATTTAACCTGCAAAAACTTCAAGTTGTTAGCTTCCATCTCCAATTAGATTCATGTTAAAATATATTTAAGAGAATAAATGGTACAATTTCACATTTTGTTACTTGGAAGCCAAATATACATAACTATAAGAAAATAATAACTTTTATTCAAATGTTTTTATAAAAACTAAGTAAAAGGAAGATGAACGAGTGAGAATTAATGAACATGTCAAGCAAGAGATGTCACTTGTCAACCTAACCTTATATCAATGGATTCACCCTTGCCAACTCCACATGAATTGCAAGATAAACCTCAAACCTCCTCAGTACCTGCAACTCATACTAGAGGGTCACTCCTCAAAATGGCACTAAGAGAAGCTAGACACTTTAGAGCCTGATATCCAACTCAACCAAGATGCAGTCTCACAACCTCAAGATGCACCTTCTGCCTTACAATCCCAAGATTCACCTGCAATCTCACAAACCCAAGATGCACATGCAGCCTCACAACCCCAAGATGAACCTGCAGCCTCACAACCCCAAGATGCACCTGTAGCCTTTGTACAAAGTTCTCAAGGAATAAAGTGAAAGAGAGGAAAAACCAAAATGAAGGAGATTGTTTTGAATGGTTAGGGTCGGGTTGAAGTTCAATTTACTGATGGGGATGAAGCATGTACTTGTGTGAGAGAATGTAGTTGTAACACTTGTTGATTGGAGAAAAAATGAGGATACAACAAAAGAAATCATGTGGAAAGATATTCGGGTAAGTGATGATGTTATTGACAAGTTCCTCTTGCTAGCCTATCTCATGTTAAATGTATGTTGAATGCATATATGTTCTACTTATATTCAATTTATTGGTTACTTTTCCTTAATTTTTGGTTGAAATTCTTTTTTAATTAATTTTTTTTGTTCTTGGGCAAATTAATTAAGTCGATTTGCAATCTTCATGATTTTCAAAGGTGCCCTCCCTACTGCTAATGGATCCCTCAAGTGGATCTCAAGTCCCATGAATTAAGACACAGCTTAAGTAGCTAGCTAGTGTTACTTTTTATATACATAGCTAGAGTTTTCAAGTTCTTTTCATTAAATTTTTATATTGAGCATCTCAAGCAAATATACATGTTTAACAAATGAACAATGATTAGTTGTCTCATATGTCTGACAAAGAGTTATTGCATGTATTCTACTTTCATATGTAGAGTGTAACGACCCGTACCTTTTAAGTAAATTCTAATAGGGCCCAAAGTTGACTTTTGGTTCTAGTAAGATTTTAATTTTGACTTTGGGTACGTTAGGAAGGCCTTGAGCTCACAAGTTTGTCGACCCGTGGCATGGGTCGTTTGGAGCTACGATTAGAAAGTTATGAACGTGACAAGTGACTCAAAAGTTGGCTTTTTTAAATTACCCGAATTTCAGAGTTGACTTCAATATGGTTGCGTAGAGCTCGACTCCATGAGTTCGTAGACACGAAGCACGCTTCAAACGGAGTTACGATCTGGAAGTTATGAACGTGTGAAGGGAGGGGAAAACTTGTAATTTGGGTGAAATGGCTTTTGATTTCTAGAAATTTCTAGAAATCTCTCCCTTTCTCTCTTATTCCCCCCCGCCCCCCACGCGCACCCCCAGCCTGTGACACTCTCTCTTCCTCCTCCCCTGTGCATGCGACACCAGCCTAGCCACCCCCATTTTCGGCCAGCCTCCGACCAAACCCAGCAACCAGCGACCCCCTCAGCCTCCTCTCGCGCCGCCCAACCAGCTCCCTCACCCCGTAGGCCCTTCTCTCTCCTTTCCTCTCACCTACGTGCAACTGGAGCTCTAAGCTCCGACCACCTCCAGAGTTGCCAGGCTGCGGGAACTGGCAGGAAAGCTTCCCCAGGCTCCGGCCTTCTCGTCCTAGCTCTCCTCTTCGCCGGCTACCGCTCCCATGTGTAGCAAAGAGCTCGGAAAGCCCAATTGCTAGAGAGTTTCCTCTGTCGATTCCGGCCGTTTTCGGTGACGATTGGCTCAAATTTTTGGCAACACCCCCGAGATCAGAGACGATCTAGTCAGAGACCAAGGCTAGGCTATCTCTGTGAGTGGACTTTGTTTATGAATTGTTTATGGATTTTATGATTTAATTCATATTGTTAGTTTGAGTTTATTTGAGCTCTAATTTATTTAAATTAGAAATATTATTTGGTTCGTAAGTTTAGTCTCTGGATTTCTTAAATAAGTTTGTTTTAAACTGTGGGTTTGGAAAATTGTTATACTGGATTTCATGCTTTGGTGAGACAGAAAGAACTCAAATGTTTTCATGCTTGGGTTTGAGAAAATGTTGGATTTCAATTTGGCCTTGGTGCCAAGGATTTAGAGTCGTGGTTTTCAGAAACTAAAAGTGATTTTGAAATGCTGTGTAAGTACCTAGCCACAGATCAGTTAAGTAAGGTCTTTGGGACCCATCACGGCACACATGTAGGCTTTGGGCTGTGTGCCGGGATGCCTAGCCCTTTGGGGGTGACCCTGCATGCACGTATGGTAGTCTATTGGCCCTGCATGTGTATGACAAATTCCGGCTCTGCACATGTACGGCAGGATTATTGGCTCGGCATGCGTATGGCAGGTTGTGGGCCCTGCGCATGTACGATAGGTTATTGGCCCTACATGCGTATGTGACAGGACCGTCCCCAAGTTCCACCCTGGAACTCGGAGTGATCCTGCAGGAATCCAATATCAAGGAAAATCCTACCGAAGATTCAACAAAACCTCCCCTGAAATTGGACTAACCCTTTTTAATTTCCTGTAAAGAACACTTCTAATTTCAGCAGCACCTCTACCACAAGCAATGAGTCTCCAACTAAATTTCAAATTCTCAACAAAATATAACTCAAATCCAAAACAGAATTTCCAAAGCATGTCTAATTTGAGTTTACCACAACAGATAAAAAGACCAACTTGGGAAAATAAATTTAAAATAAAAGCTTCTGCCTCAACGTGGTGTGGTCCGACCTCAACGATCTCTTATGCCTGGGGAAAAAGTTTAACAATACGAAGAAAAACAAACGTGAGATAAACCCAGTGAGTGGACATAAATCAAAAATAAGTATTGAAAATCCTTTAAATTTAAGTTTTCTCTAAGACCTCACAAACACTCTTTGAAATCCCCCAGTTTTAGATTATTTTCATAAAATCCACTGAAACTCTATGTAAAAATTGCAATCTAAAAATCTATTCCGAAATCTCTGATAAATAAATAAAATGGGTCAAACTCCCAAATTATCAAATACGAACTGTAAGTTTATAACCATTAAAAACCTTTTTATAAAACTAATATAATAATAAAAACTTCTACCCAACCAGTTACTCACCAAACCTGCCGTACATGCGCAGGGCTCATAACTTGCCATACGGATGCAGGGCCAATAACCTGCCGTACATGCACAAGACCCACAACCTGTCATACGCATGCAGGGCCAATAAACTGCCATACGTGCACGCAAGGTCACCCCCAAAGGGCTAGGCATCCTGGCACACGGCCCAAAGCCTACATGTGTGCCGTGATGGGTCCCAAAGACCTTACAGAACTGATCTGTGGCTTAGGTAATTATACGGCATTTCAAGACCGCTTTTAGTTTCTGAAAACTACGACTATAAATCCTTGGCACCAAAGCCAGTTTGAAATCTAAATTTTTAATAACTCATGCTCAACACACTGAAATGAGAAACTAGGATATTTCCAAAGTTCAAATCAATTTAATTTAAGAAATCAACAAACCATGCTCATGAACAATATTATTTCTAAATTAATTAAATCAACGCACAGAAACTCAAATTGAAAATATAAATTAAATCATAAAATTTATAAATGCGTCCACTCACGGTGACATATCTAGTTTCGATCCTCTGTTGAATCGCTTGAGCTTCAAGATTGTCGCCTTCAATCTGAAGAATAAAATTCGAAATTAGGCTCGACTCAATGATAATTTTGACGTACGTAACTGAGCCCTAACTCTTTGAACTTTTTACGGTTAAAATCCCTAATTTTCCTTATACCCAATTCTATTTTAAATCACTTCCGTCTCGAATCTAACAACACCAACTTTAATACTCGTCAATTATATTCGATTAAATCCTATTCACCCCCAAACACAATCGGGTTTGTCCAAGAATTATTTTCGGCGCCAAAAAGTTCCTAAATAACAATTAAATTAAGCCTTTATCGACCCGAAACACTTCCAATCAATCCAAGATTAAAACCCACTTAATTAGAGTCTAAATCCACAATAAAAACTGAGAGTTTAACGGCTAGGAGGTTCGTATCATCACCATTACCATTCAAAGTAGCGTTTCTATTCCCAAAAATCATAGTTCCTCCACACCTCTTCTAATTTACCAATCTAACATCATTTAGAGCTTCTAATAGGACAGAAATTACCTACAACACAACAAGATAGCCTCCAATTTCCGAATTAAATGTGAATCCCGCATTGAGCATAACCCCAAAATCACCATTTCTCCAATTTGATTTAATCTAACTATTCTAATCCTCAATAAATTGTTCCTAAAGGTGAAAATCGCGCCCAATTTCAATTAAATCACCACGAACACCTTAAATTTCCAAAATTTTTGAAATGGGCATTAGCCCCAAAATCTCCCATTTCCAAATTCTTCAAATTCCTCAAATTCAATCCACAAATAGAGTCCCTAATCACCTTAAGTTCGTGTCTTATCCTTCAATTGCACAAAATGACCATCAATTTCACCCAACCATGGCCAAACCCGAAATGGGTCTCAAACCCCCAATTTCTTCATCCACAATTACTCAACATTAAACCACCAAATTAGAGGGGAAATAAAGCCTAGAGTGAGGGAAAGAAAACCCACCTAAAATGGAGAGGAGTAGTGCCGGAAAGCTGGCCGGAATTTTAGGAGAGGACTGGCAAGAATGCCAGCTTCCCAAGTTGGTTTCGTCGCGTGCAGGGGCTGGGCTAGCTGGAGGAGTAGCTGGGGAGGAGGGTCGGCGGTGGGGCAGCTGGTCGGTGGCTGGGGTATCGCCGGCGGGTCTAGGTCAACTGCAATGGGTCAAGTGGGTCGCGCGCAGAGGGAGAGGGAAGAGAAAATCCCGGGCTGGGGGGCTGTGCGTGGGGAAATAAAGGAGGAGGGGCAATTTCCAGAAAATTCTGGAAACTTAAACCCACTTTAACATATTTACAAGTTTGACCCTCACTTTAAACCTCCGTATTTCTCAAACCGTAACTCCAGACGACGCATACTTCGTGTCTACGAACTCGTGAAGTCGAGCTCTACGCAACCATGTCAAAGTCAACTCTAAAATCCAAACAATTTAAAACGTGAACTTTTGGGTCACTTATCACATTCATAACTTCCTAACTGTAGCTCAAAACGGGACATGCTGCCTGTCGACGAACCCATGAGCTCAAAACCTTCCTAACGGACCCAAGGTCAAAGCTAAAATCCCACTCGAAACAAAAGTCAACCATGGGCCCTATTAAAATTTTCTTAGGAAATACGGGTCGTTACAGTATGACAGGTTGTGAGCCCTGCGCATGTACAGTAGGTTTGGTGGGTAACTGGTTGGGTAGCAATTTTTATTATTATATCAGTTTTATAAGAAGGTTTTCAATGTTTATAAACTTACAGTTCTTATTTGATATTTTGGGAGCTTGACCAGTTTTTATCGATTTATCAGAGTTTTCAAAATGGATTTCAGATGCGGATTTTTATATGGAGTTTCAGTGGATTTTACGAAAGTGATTTGAAACTGGGGGATTTTAAAGAGAGAGAGACGTGAGGTTTTAGTGCCCAGTTATTTTTATAGTTTGCCATAATAAATGGATTTTTTTATAGTTAAGTTTAAACACTTGTTATTTTCGTCCACTTATTGGGTCTTGTCACTAGTTTTCCCTTTAGTGTTGTTTTAAATTTTTCCCCCTAAATTGTAGCGGTGGAACGGTCGAGCCAAGGACGTCGAGGCAAATTAGTGAACTTTTGTAACGTGTAGGAACTAGTTATCCTTGTAAATTTTAGTTCTTTAGTTAAACTTATAGTACCGCTCTAATAATCTAGTTAAATACTTAACTAATTGGTTTTGAACCTCGGGTCGGAGACCCCTTTATTTGTGGTAGAGGCACTGAGTGTTTAGAAGTGCTTGTGCAGGTCTTCTTGGAGAAAGGGTTAGTCCAATTTCAAAGGGAGGTTCTGCCGAATTTTCGGTAGGATTTCCTTAATATTGGATTCCCGTAGGATCACTCCGAGTTTCAGGGTGGAATTCGGAGACAGTCCTGTCATAGAGAAATTATGTTATATGGTTCTTTATGTATGTGTCCATGTTATTGTCATGTTTAGCCTATCTCATACAATTCAGAGTCTAATTAAGCTCAATTTTGCCCCCTCACGTAGTGTGCAATTAAGCATGGATTTTTAATTGTTTCTCACTCTTTTTTGTCTCCACTATTACATGGTATTACTTGTAGGAAAGATACAAGGTTAAGGAGGGATGGCAAAAAGACTATATATCTAAGGAGATGGGCTGCATATGAAGAGCTTCTAAATCAAGACTTGTTCAAAAAATACTCAGAGCACGAAATGAAGAAGAAAGACCTAAATTAACTTTGCCCTACAGCATTAAAGATATTAATGTTTGGCAGCCGATATGGTGATATATAACTTGCTTAATTAATTTACTTGTAGCTATGTTTTTGTTTATTAATTAGTTCAAGCAATGGTATCTGTGCTTGATATATATTTTTTATTTTTCTTTTAGAAAAAACTAGTGCAAACACATCCTCCATTTCTACAGTTCAAGTTTGGATTAAATCATGCACGAGAAAAGATGGTTATCCAATGATCACATCAGTTGGTGAAACTATTGTAAGAAATATCCTTTATATACTTTAGATTACCTGATCACACCCCTTTCTTATGATATAGATGCCTAATTTTGTATTGTATCTCTAAAGTACTTATCTAATTTTAATAATTTCATCCTTTAGGAAGAGTTGGAGAAATTAGAAAGAGAAACACCATCGTCTTTAGCAAAAAATGTGAAAGAAGATGCTTTAACCAAAGTCCTTGCTCCAGAAGTTAATGGAAGGTTGAGAGTGATGGGAAAAGGAATGACCCTTGCTAAATTATCTTTCTTACAATTGAGGGATAAACATGCGGCCCAACTTCAAAAGGGCAAAATGAAATGAAAGAGAGGATAAAGTATTTGGAAGGCTTAGTCCAAGGTTCAATGAACATTCGGGCAAGTAACAAATAGTCAGGTCTTATTTTGATTTAGGTACAACTGTATCATATTCACTAATCCAAACTTTATGCAATGCCAGGACCAACAAAATGGGGAACATGAAAATGCTTCTTCTCCATCGGTAAATTAAGTTGATAGACTTGTATTGCATTATAATAAATTCATATGTACATGATGACATATCAATTTGAAACTATACCTAATATTTTGTTGTCTTACATACATTTTCCTTGTTATTTACTTAGAGTGTTAATAATCACTCACAAGCCAGGTGAAAGTTGCTAGATTATACTAGATAAGGGGATATAGTTGCTGAAGGGCCTTGGTCTTCAAGTGATCCACAAGAACTGGTTCATCACATTATTCTTGGGGCAAATGCGATGAGAGTTTGGATAGACATAGCAAAGCAGCCTGAAGCATTTTTATGGAGGCCAACGTCTTATATGACATGCATTGAAGAAGCTATTGGTAGTACAGTTACATGGCTGGTTGACAAAGTTGTTATGCCCATGAGTCAACAAGCTGGAGACTATGACAATATATTTTCTGCATTGGTGTGTATAATTCTAACTATTGCTGAATTATCATACATGTATTTAACATGTTAAAGTATGAATGTAAAGATAACTAATATTTTCTTTCATTTATTATGCTTGCCTTGTTGTTAGAGTATGAATAACATGTTCACACAAGACGTGCAAGTTGTTAGATTGGACTAAATCTAGTGAAATAGTGGCGGAAGAACGTTGGTCTTCAAGTGATCTAAAACAACTTGTTCATCATAATCCTTTAGGATCGAATGCAATGAGAGTTTGGTTAGATTTAGCTAAGAGACCTGACGTACTTTTATGGAGGCCTACATCTGATATGACTAGTATTGAAGATGCTCTGGGCAGTACAGTAGCATGGCCTGCAGACAAAGTTTTTATGCCACAGTAGCTGCAAAGCCCTATAAATTTTCAGCATTTTTTTTTGTGCTTAATTAGAAGTTAAGACTTGAGAATAACAACGTTTGGTTCGTTAAATTTGGAGTTCGGGTGAAGAAGTTATGAATTTCCAAAGTTGGATAATAATTTTAGGCTATTATTTGATTTTTCAGAATTTATTTTGGAAGAGTTGGATTTTTCTTAAAAATTTTGAAAATCAAATTGTTGTTTTGAGGCCATAGATAAATAGTGCTCGGTCTCATGAGTCCATAGGAATTTTCGAGGAATTTTTCAGAGCTCGGAGGTATTTTTAGTGAATTTTTTAAGTTAGAGGAATTATAAAATTCAAAAAAAGTGAAGTGGAGGCTGAGCGCCACGTGGTGTGCGTTGATTCACTGATGTAGACAGTTGCACTGAAGGCAGGTAGGCCACGTCACACCAGATCATTCGATCACGATTTAATCGTGACCGTTGGAGCTCATTAACAGCCCATCGATCTGGGCCGTTCAAAAAAAAGGGGAAGGCGTGACTCGCTTCGCCGAGCCGAGTCGGCCCGACCTGTTTCCTCTCACAATCCGGGTGAACCCACTGGTAGTGCGACCCAGTTCACTTTTTTCTCCTTGTTTCATCAGTTTTGTGCATTTTTGGTGTGTGGATTTGTCCCACATCGAAATTTTAAGAGGGGAACCCCATTTTTCAAGCCTATAAATAGGACCACACCAGTCCATTTCACTTTATGACAGGACCACCCTAGAGTTTACCCCGAGATGACCTTGTGGGGACGTCACGTCACACGACATGGGCCCTGATCCTACCGAAAATTCAACAGCATCTCCTTTATAAAAAGCCTTACCCAAAAATAAGATATGCCATGTTATAGCTCAACAATATCCAGAAAATTCCAACAAATAAACTCCAAACAAAAATAATAATCAAATCGACAACAAACCCAAAGTGGTCACCTCAAGGTGACCTCAGAGCATATCTAAAGGAATTACATCATTCGAAAGAAATGAATAATTGAAATATATAAGTGAGACTATGCCTATATAGTCTCGGATGTCAGAAGACGTAGAAGTGGCTCGACACTCAAGTGGCACGGATCTTGGTCACCTAGAAGAGAACATTTAAAACACAAAACTATGAAATAAAACTCAGTGAGTGGACAAAAATAATTTAAACACTTTCTTTTTCAACATAAATATATTAACATAGAACATGTCTTTCGAATTCCCCAGTTTTAAAACCAATTTGCAAAATCATTGTATTAAACCACAAATCTCGGGTCCCACCCGTCATAAATTCAAAACCTTCATAATTATACTACGTATAATTTCAAAATACTAGATATGCATATACAGTTCCAAACAGTTACAAGAGTTTAAACATTAAATCTAAGTAGTAGTAGCACAAGACATTTACTAGTATATCAAAATACTTAAAATTCACATCGTAGTATCTACAAACTCTATCAATACGTACACGTGGGCTAAATACGCGTAAATAGATATGGCTCACCTTTATCAATACGTGAACACACAATGGTTCGTATAGATTTCCAACTTTATCAATACGCGAACCCACAATGGTTCGCATAGATTCGAACTTTATCAATATGCGCATAGATAGTGCACCAGGACACACGGCCCAAAGCCTATATGTGTGAACCGATGGGTCCCAAAGACCTATAATCAGCCATTACCCCCAGGTACTATCCAGTGGTTTAAAAACCATAAACCAATATCTTCATAAACATATTACATATAAATTCTCAAAACATCACAAGATAAAAATATTAGCGAATAAAAGAATTATCCAATCAAATCACAATTTCAATAGATACTTAAATAAATTCAAAAACAATCTTAAAACATTTAAAAGACAAACTTTGAAACCAAAAATCCACTCACAAACTTGGTGAGCAAAACGTAAGCCTCGCCGATCACCCAACTAGTAGCCAACACCCAAAAACTCTCCCGAAAACACTCCCGAAACACTCCCAATCGTCTTGTACAGATACGTAAGGTCCAAATTGGTTCCCCAAAGCCTTAATATAAGGAAAACAACATTTTTGGTCACTAGCTGGTATAGCAACGCCGCGGCGGTCAACGGCACCGGCCACAAAAAGTTGACTTTTCCGGCGACCAACCCAAAAAATAAAATTTACCATACTAAATCGACGGACTCGATGAGAGGAACAACTTTGTGACTTGGACTGAGTCCAAAAAGTGGCCGGAAGTGGCCAGAAAACCCCAATTTACGTCTGAAATTTCTGTCGTTGATCTGAAAGTCGAAACCTGCACGAAAAATTACAAATCACATATGGTTAGAAAGCTTGAAACTTGAGAATTTCATAAAGGTAAGAATCGAACCAAACCGAGGTCGGACGAATCAGGAATTTGGATTTGATACTCATGGTAGCTGAAACTTTTAGGGCTCGATTCTCGTCCACAGTGGTCCGATCGGGACAATTTAGGTATGGGTGGAAAGAGGACGAAGAGACGAACAAAACCCGACCGAACGGACGTCCAGCTACTACTGTACATGCCCCCACCTGCAGCCAGAAAGTGCGACGGCGATTCTGATCACTCAAACACTGTTCACATGTAATTTTGATTTTTTTTTAAAAAAATGAAATTACTTTTCCTATTTATATTTTTCCCCCCAAACTGCAAACGCGCCTAACTCTTAAACGGTAACTCCAAATTACGAGCAGTTTCTTCCTACGCACTCGTGAGGTTGAGCTCTACATAACTATATAAAAATTTTGGTCGAAGCGCCATTTTAAAAATATAAGTCTCTTGCAAAACCAAAACTTTCCTAAGTGAGGGCAAATTGGTAAATTCACCCTAATAACTTTAAATGACGATCCAACAAGGAATACTAGGGACGGGTCGTAACACTTTACACTACCCATTTGAGTGGGAGCTTCTCACTCAAACCTGGGTATCTCTTTCCCCCTCTAAAATTCCTTCTTAAGGGAATCCTTGTTTTTTGAAGGGAACCCAAAGGAACAAGCTCCAATTTTTGGAGAAGTTTCATAGTTCAAAGTTTTATTTATGTTGGGTTGGGTTATTAATTAACCCACAAGGGTGGTAATTAATTTCTCTAATCAAAAATATTTCTTCCTTCAGCAAAGCCCTGCCGGATTCCCTGCTTAGAGTGAGGTTTTTGGCAATCCTCTTTGGTTGAGGATTAAGCTTAGAAGGTCTACAACTAGGTAATCCTCACAGCCTTTCTTATTTAATTTTTAGGCTTTGATTTTAATTAGTCATGTTTAATTAATTAAGTAGGATTTATTAATTAATTAAGCATGTTTAATTAATGGTTTATTTTGGAGATTTATTTAATTAAGTAAAGGTTGTTAGTGACCTAGGATTAGTTTAGTTTCTTAAAGAGATCAAGTTGGATTAATTAAATTAATTAGTGGAATTTACTACACTTTGTGTTGATTTATTGAAGTCAAATTAATCAACCTCTTTGACTTAGATTAAAATTTGGATTTAAGTAGAAACCCTTAGAGGGACTTGGAACCTTCTAAGGACGTATGACCGAAAGGTAAGGTCATACTATGACTTTTTGAATTCAGCTTTGACTAAAGTCTTTACCTTGTGGGACTTGGATTTCCAATTATCCAGAAAGATGAAATTTTGGACATTGGTGATTTGGATGGTGCACAACGAAAAGGTTAAGCTTGGATTCCAGGTAGGGGGAATCTCACACCTTGTGTATGGACTTTTTTATTGTGTGTATGTATGATAGTAAATATTGATGCTTGTGAAAGCTGCATGTTTTTGGTTGCCATCTATTGCATGGTTTTCGAATTGGATGATATTAGCTTTTGCAATACCTATTGAGATGATTTTAGATGACCTAAGAGAAAAGGGTCCCAGAGGCAGACCTTGGGTTTCGATTCCCTAAACCTCTGGAGGCGGTTGTATGGGCGGGTAACCCATAAGGCAGTTAGCCTATAAAGCGGTTAGCTTTTTATGGTACAACCATAAATGGATTCACTTGCTACTTCGGTTAGAGGTAGTTGGCCCAATTACAGGAATTGGTCATTGGTAATGTACTCTTAAACTTGAATTTTTATTGGAAGCATCAGAACTGTTTTTCACTGTCGTGAATTGCGAAAGTTGTATGATCAGCATTGCATCTGTGGTTTACTTCTGATTATAAATTGGCATTGGTATTCTGTTATGACCCGTTTTGAATTGTTTTTCACTAGAGGTATATATATATAGTAAATATTTGAGTTTACTATTTTCAAACCTACTCAGGGTCCCCTGACGAGAAGCTATGAACGTTTGTGATGCTTACCCCCTACTGTACTTCTTTGAGTGCAAACTTTCCTCTACTTAACAATCTCGATTGATCTAGACGGCGTGGCATTTGATCTTGTGTGACATCTGGCAGGTCTTATTTCCTTAGTTTTCATCGGCCTTGTGTCATCATCATCTATCCTTTATTTTGTCGTTCCCTCTTTTGTAACCAATTTGAACCTTGGTTATTTAGCTTTATGGGTTATCACCTTTGCACTTTATTTTCTTAAACATTGTCCTTAGCGAACGATGTTTAGTAGGGTACCTTTTGTGAACTTGAAACCCCAAGGGGTTGGTATTTGTATTTAAATGAATTTTTTGTTTTAAATCATTTTCTTGTGCGGCTAAAATTTTGATCTAATCCCTAATTTTTAAAATCAAAGGGCTTAACTCATCTTAGGGTACCTTGGGGAAAATTCTACTCAGGCTACGAGTATTATTATCTTTGGAGATTCTTAAGGTGAGTGCCGCTGTGACGTGGCCCAGTTTTGGGTCGTGACAGTAGTAATTTAGCTAGGTAAGCATTTGAAACCATTGGCAGCCTTTGAGATTTTGTAATTAAATTATATAAATTACATTGGCAGTCTGCTACTGCAATGAGAGTCTGGATAGTATATATGTAAAGGAATTAGTGAAGTTTCATGCATCTTATATGCTGTCATTTGCTCTCAATTGCTTTAGAATTAATAAGCTTCATGCTTAATTTAGTATAACATTGCATCTGCTTAATTGAGTCTCCCTTGATGTCTAGATGGTGGTTGGATTCAATATACTAATAGCTCACATTTTGCTGTTCTCTCTAATAAATACACTTAATTGACAGCATGTGTAAGTACCCATATTTTTCTAGGCTTAAATTTTGATTGGCACTTGGAGTCGATGGGATTGAATATAAGGAACTACAAATTTATTTTGCAACAAGTGTAATTTTTGTCTAAGTTTTAAGTGGGCCAAGGTTAACATTTGATTTGAGTGGGACTTTATATTTGACTTTGGGTCCATTGGGAAGGCCTTGAGCACGTGAGTTATTAGACTCGAACCGTGCTCATTTAAGCGTATAGTTTGGAAGTTATGAACTTGACAAGAGGCCAAAAGTTGACTTTTAAAAATACTTGGTTTTCGGGTTAGACTTTGACATGGTTTCATAGAGCCCGACTCCACGAGTTCATAGACATGAACCATGCCTCAATCGAAGCAACAGTTTGGAAATTATGGACGTTTAAAGCTGGGGGCAAACTTGTAATTTTGGGAAAGTAAAGTTAAAGTTAAAAATCAGATTTTTATAGCATGAATCTAAGCTATGGTGTCACGCCCCAACCCTAGGGCCCGTGAACAACTGCTGAAACTGAAAATTGTTTCCTGAAACTGTGGGCCCTTTTTTGAAATTGTGAGCCATGAATATAAAATAATTTACTGAAACAACTATAATTTACAAAAGCACTTTTATAAAACCAAACTGTAAAACGTTTTACATAAAAAAAATCAAACTGTAAATCAAATTCTGAAATGCTGCTGGTCCCACTGCCTCGTCTTCTCTCCACTGTCTCCTCAGCTTGCTTAACCTGCAAAACCAAACCCTGAACCCAACCACAGGTGCATCGGGTTTAAACACAAACCCGGTAAGCTCACTAGAGCTCGTATGAGTAAAATCTAACTAAAAACCTCAAATTAACTCAATTAAAATAATCAAATCAGAGAACCAACTTAAACCCCAAATTGTAAATTCACCCAATTACCAATCAATCCTTAACTGGGTCACCAATCCTCTAACCCAAACAAATCATTGTGATCAGTAATACCTCAATTATCCTTATTTGAACTTCTAAACTGAAAGTCTCCTCGAATTAAACCACAAGGTCCTGACTTAGAATTCCACTAGATTCTCCAACTGGAACTGGAACTCACTAAACCTCAATAAAGCCACTGACACTCAAATCACTTACTTAATCCTTTAATCTCAAATGACCTTTGTTACTCAAACCACGGTAACCGATTCTTGCTTGGTCCTTTATAATTTAAGTTTACACAACGCCTCACTGTCACTCTTTGAAATCCCCCAGCTTTAAATCATTTTAACAAAATCCCCTGAAAACTCTATATGAAAAACCGCATCTGAAATCCATTTTGAAAACTCTTAGAAATCAATAAATCTGATCAAAGTCCCAAATTATAAAACAAGAACTATAATTTAATAATAAAAAAAAATGTGTAAACTGACAAGATAAGGAAACCGTCACCCAATCCACATCCAGCTAACCTGCCGTACATGTGCAGGGCCCACAGCCTGTCATTGTATGCATGCAGGGCCAATAATCCTGCCATACATGTGCAGAGCCGGAGTCCGTCGTACACATGCAGGGCCAACAACTGCCATACGTGCACGCAGGGCTACCCCCAAAGGGCAAAGCATCCCGACACACGGCCCAAAGCCTAAGTGTATGCCGTGATGGGTCCTAACGACCTTATGCAATCTGAGAAGCTGAACGAAGCTGAACGAGTACCAATTGGGTGCTTTGAAAACAGTACCAATCCGAAAAGAATACTTTCATTTCAATTCACCAAAAACCAGGTTCAAAACCTTTTTGATATGACGAGAAAATTAACAACCCAAAACTTGGACTTAAAATTAAGTCATTTCTCAAAGAACGAAAGGTTACCATAAACGGATAAGTAAAATCAAACTTTCAAATTGAACCAACAATAAAATAAGTTCCCAAAGTTAGTTTCCAAAAACCAAATCTCACACTAGCTCACGGTACGAACCACCCTAAAAGCAAATAACCTTAAACCCTCGGAAATCCCAATCCTAATCAAAGTCTCCACTTGGACTCATTAATCCTCAACCATAACCACTGATCCTTACTTAAAATCCAACTAATCCTCAATTTTCCAAAATAACCTCAAACCCTTCAGGATCTCCCATCCTAATCCGTACCCAACTAACTGACAACCAAGCACACAAGTAACAACAAGGTAGCACACAAATCAACCAAATAAACTGAACCTAAGTCACTCACAGTGTTCCGCACGAAAAGATCGAACCGCCGTTCGTGGCTCCTTTGCTCGAATTCCAAAATCAGGCAGCACAACGGCATCGGAAATACAATTCCCGAGCCAAGCGCACCCAAACTCACCCACAGGTTCAAGTGGTTGGCCCGAGGCCAAAAACCAAGAAAACGGTCGCTGGAATCGCCACACGCAGCAGGACCCACGGTGGTCAACAGGCGGTCAATGGCGGTCAACTGCACAAAACTGAAACTCACGTTCAGCTAAAACGAACTACACAGGCATGTAGAGTATGTGGAGGGGACCAAAACTCAAACCTAGGTCGACGGTCAAAAGTGGCCGGAAAAGGAGGAAAACTGGCCGAAAAGCCGCCGGCCTGCTCAACGTCGATCCACCGTCCACGGCGGTCCATCTAACGATCGGAGCACACCAATCAATTGGGCTTGACGAGACGAAGAGGTCTGGGCAGGTGGGAGGTGACGTTGTCGCCGGAATCGCCACGATCGCCACCGTGACGTCGACTGTGCGCGCCCTGGAGCTCGTGTTCTGGGCTGTTTCACGGGGAGGTGCCGCCATGGGACGGAGGAGGGGAGAGAGGCGAGCATGGCGAGGTAAGGTCCGACCTCAGTCGCCGTCGGACGCGCCCCCACGTGCCGGCGAAAGTCGCGGCTGGAGGTGAGGCTCGCGAGAGGGAGAGAACATGCGAGTGAGGGAGGAGAGAGAAACTGAGGGATTTTCTAGGGTTCTGTGCCTTTTTAAAATCCAACTTTTCCAAAATTCCAAACTTGCCCCTCTCTTTACACGTCCGTAACTTCCAAACCGTAGCTCCTTTTAACGCGTGCTACATGTCTATGAACTCGTGAGGACGAGACCTTTCTAAGGACCTAAAGTCAACGCAAAAACCTTGCTCGAACTAAAAGTCAACTTTTGCCCCCCAAGCTAAAAGTCAAACTTTAAAATTCGAAAAACGCCCAAAACATTTTACTTTTCTAGTAAAATCCCGAAAACCTTTAAAAAGCTCTTCAAAACCACTTTTGAAGGTACGGGGTGTTACATATGGTTTGAGATTTACGGACAACTATGTTTAAGGATTGGGCTATTAAACAAACAATTCAAGAGAATTATAGAACTCTCTACCTCTCTCCACACCCGGCGNCCCCCCCCCCCCCCCGAGTTCTATTTCTCTCTCCTTTCCCTCTCCTTCACTGCGCCCCTACTATGCTTCCTCCTTTTGAACTTCTAGTTTTCGACAGCAATGGCCGACAACAACAATACCCATCCATTCCTTTCTCTCTCTTCTCCCTTCCCCAGCCTCCGAGCACAAAACAGAGCCAAGCCTCTCGCCACTGATTTATAATTTCTAATAGCAATAGGGTGTTGGACCACCTGGGTTTGGTTTCTCTCGTCACAGCGAGTCCTCCCATGGCCTTTCCTTGCCCAATCGACCACCACACATGACAGGACCCTCCCCGAATTCCACCCTTGAACTCGGGGTGATCCTGCGGGAATCCAATGTCAAGGAAAATCCTACCGAAAATTCGGCAGAACCTCCCCTGAAATTGGACTAACCCTGGATTACCCTTCCTTAGAAAACCTGTAAATTTCACTTCTAATCCAGCTCCCCTACCACAAACAGGGGTCTCCGACCCAAATTCATAACAAAAGGGAAATCAAGATAGTGTTTGTACTAATAACAGTGACATTTACACCGCGATAGTCTAACTACTGTAAATAGTATAATTAATTAAGACATTAGGGGAAATTTTACAAGTTTCCAAGATCTATGAAAGCCTCGACGTATCTCCTGCTCGACCGCTCCACCGCAGTTACCTGGGGGAAATTTCAAAACGACAAAAAGAGATAACTTAATAAGACGACTCAGTGAGTGGACGGAGATAAAAGTGTTTAAACTTAAGATTATAGCACAATCCATTTATTAAAGTAAAAATACCCAAAAATAAGTTAATATCAAAACCTCACATCTCTCTTTGGAAATCCCCCAGTTTTAAAACTCTTTTTCTTTCTAAAACTATTTCATACAGATTTCGAATCAATGTAATAATAGAAAAGATCTTTCTGAAATTCATTTGCTGGAAAGTAACTCATAAAACCACCATCTAAGTACCCTGGAAAACTGGCCATACACTCGTACGGAATGCTGCATCGTACGAGCAGGGCGAATCTAACTGGCCATACACCTGCACGGAATTCTGCATCGTACAGGCAGGGCAAAGCTAACTGGCCATACACCTGTACGGAATTCTGCATCGTACAGGCAGGGCAAAGCTAACTGGCCATACACCTGTACGGAATTCTGCATCGTACAGGCAGGGCAAATAACTGGTCATACGTGCACGCAGAGCTGCCTCCAAAGGACGAGGCACCGCAACACACGGCCCAAAGCCTATGTGACATCGTACAGGCAGGGCAAATAACTGTCATACGTGGACGCAGAGCTGCCCCCAAAGGGCGAGGCACCGCAACACACGGCCCAAAGCCTATGTGTGTGTCACGATGGGTCCCAAAGACCTTACTGAACTTATCTGTAACTGGGTACTCATACGGCAATTTAAAACCACTTTTAAGTTTTTCAAACCACAACTAATAAAATCTTTTCTTAAAGAACCAAAGTTTCCAAAAACTGATAAGTAAAATCAAATCTTTAATTTTTATCCGAGAATAAACTGAATTCTCAAAATCAGTTTTCAAAACCAAGATCCATACTAAATTACCTTTAAAAGCAATAATCTTAAACCCCGGGAATCCCAATCCTAGTCAAAAGTCTCCACCAGAACTCAGTAATCCTCAACCATAACCATTAATCCTTACTTAGTCCTCGATCAAACCTTTAAATCCTCGGCAACTCCATTCCTAATTCCGTACCCCTCTTTACTAGTCGGCAGCAACCAAAACAAACAACACACAAGCAACCAAGTAACTAATTAAACTGGGAATTAAAGGGTCCTAGGTTCACTCACCGTGACCACGCGAAAAGACTAAACTACCCTTCGTGTCCTTCGTGGCTCCTTTGCTCGGATTCTAAAATCCGGCAACATAACGGTGTCGGGGGTACAAATTCCCAAGCCGAACGTACCTGTTAAGACCAGACAGTCCAATAACCAAACAAGTTTTACAACAGGTTCACAAACAAGCCAAAAATCACGAAAACGGGCGGGAACCACCACAAACGAGGGTTGCCCGACCTCTGGAAACACACTCGAAAGGTCCGAGAACTCACCCACAAACTCGGGTGGTTGGCCCGAGGCCGAAAACCGAGGAACGGTCGCTGGAACCGTCACACGCAGCGAGTCCTACGACGGTCAACGGGCGGTCAACGGTGGTCAACTGTCAAAAACGAAACTCGCGTTTAGCTAAAACAAATTACATGAGCACGTAGAGGAGATCGAGGGGATCGATTTTCGAACCTGAGTCGACGGCCAAAAGTGGCCGGAAATTGACGAAACTCGTCGGAAAAGCCGGCGGCACCTCCAACACCGATCCGCCGTCCACGGCGATCCAAAGGTTCAATCGAACCCACCAACAAGCTGGGCTCGATGCGTAGAGAAGATCTGGACAGGTGGGAGGTTGCGTCTTCACCGGAATCGCCGAGATCGCCACCGTGACGCCGACGGTGCACGTGCGATTCTCCTCTTTCTGGGCTGTTTCACGGCGAGCCACCACCATGGGAAGGAAGAGGGAGGAGAGGCGCGTACAACGAGCCAAAAACCAGGCCGGCCCGCCGCCGGACGCGCCCCCACGCGCCGGCGAAAGGCGCGGCTGGGAGAAGGCTCGCGAGGAAGAGAGAAAAGTCGGGAGAGAGGAGAGAGAAAGTCTGCTGATTTCTGGGGTCCTGTGCCATTTTTAAAAATCCAACTTTTCCAAAATTACCAATTTGTCCTTCCCTTCACACGTCCATAACTTCCAAACCGTAGCTCCGTTTCACGCGTGCTACGTGTCTACGAACTCGTGAGGACGAGACCTTTCCAACGAACCCAAGGTCAACGCAAAAAGTCCTCCCAAACAAAAAGTCAACTTTTTACTCAACTTTAAAAGTCAACTTTAAAATTTTTGAAAAACGTCCAAAACGTTTTACTTTCCAAATTAAAATCCCGAAAACTTTTAAAAAGCTTTTCAAAACCACTTTTGAAAGGTGCGGGGCGTTACATTAATGGCTGCACTTAAGTATTAATCAATTAATGGGACTGAGTTTGCCACCTTAAATGGAATAGTTGATACCAAACCCACCAATTATTCATGTGTAATTTGCAGTCCCACTAAAACATATATCAGTTGCCTTTGTTAATGAAATGCCACCATTGTATGCCACTATACCAACGTACTGGTGTTAAACTTGAGTGCCTATTCCCACCAATTAATGAATTACTGTGGTGGATATACAAATGATTTACGGGTGAAATATTCCCTTAATGCACTGCATTAATTAATAATTTCTATATGCAAATTACCCTGTGCATTGCTGCATAAATTGTGCAGTATGGCAGAGCCATTTAGGAGGCTGCATATTAATTTTTTCAATTTTCACACTTGTAATGCTGTTGCCTAGTGTAGGTAGAGGAACACCACCGCTTAATAAATTTTGCTTCGTGATTTTTCAATCAATCCAGTTAAAGGACCTGAGGCCTGATGACACATTGAGATTGAACATACAAACAACCACATTTTGTGCATTAAACTAATGTAGTTTATAATAAATACAAAATATGGAAGACCACCTAATTGAACACATTGCAGAAACAGTCTTTCAATCTACCTAATAATTCTCATACTTACATATATTCTAAGCAAAGCCTATCCATTACACAGTAATAGAGGACCGATAACATAAACTAGGAGCCTAAACCGAAGTCAGACAAGTGTTCACTATAACTGTGTGAGAACATATACAATCTTCAGTCCACCAAAATTTCAAGAAATCCCAACTTGAAAATATACATGAAGGCACATGATCAAAATAAAGACTAGCAGGTTCAGCCTTGTAGCTTCTAGAATTCCACATCAAAGCAAAGCTACTACATACATCAAAAGAACTGCAAAATCACTTACTTGAAGCTTTACTGACTGCATGCATTCTTTTGTCCATCACACTGTCCTTGATCCCCAGCATGTCCACCTGCTTGCGCCTGGAGTGGGTACATGAGCCCTTGATGCCCCATTGGTGTGGTTGAAGTGGAACTTGGGAATGCAAAAGTGTTGAATGTTGGTTCCAATGGCTGCAAACGGTCTAGAGTGTAGCTTGCAAGCATGCTTGGTAAGGGAAGTGGCTGGTGTGAGCTACTCTGTGTCACACTCCTTATGCTGCCCCACAACAAAGTGTCAAAGACTGTTGACACCCTTCTATGGAAGTTGAAATCCATGTCAGACTGCTGCCTTTGAAGATTGAGAATCTCAGAGCTGTTAAGAATCTATAACCTCTCTACCTCAACATGATACTGGTCCAGCAGTCTTCGTTGGTTCTCCATCTCTATGCATTGAGCGTCAGCTTGCCTAGTTGCCTCAGCCAATAATTGCTCGTTTGCCAGCCTCATAGTTTGAATCTCTAGCCCAAGTCCACAGCGCTGGAACACAACTCTTGGAACATCCTTAGGTGCGACCCCAAGGCCATATCCCTTCACATGGCCACTTGATTCAGCCCCCACAACGTCTGCAAATATGTCATTGCAAACAGCATTGGTGATGGTCCTGTTTGATGAGACTTCCAAATACTCCTCAATGCGTCTGTCCATTAGTATTTGCACATCCAATTGTATTGATATGACTCGATAACTACAAAATCTTTATTATACCACTCCACACATTCAGACAATTATGTCCATGTACCTACAGTTAAGTGTATATGAAACAGAGCAGTTTGCTTCAGTCCATATGGTAGTCAATGACATTTAGACAACACCAGAATATTTATACCAAGTGGACTAGGAGTTTATAACAAGCAACAATCTCCTAATTAGGGAAAATTTGACAACTTCAGACCACATAGCAGGTGTTATATGTAATTGGACTGACGCTTGTTCAACACTTTATTATTTTAAAGAGACCTTTGCCTAACATGTTGTTTCGATAAATACCATGATGCGTGAAATAATGATACAAATACATCTACTGCTAAAAATGTATACTTTACAGTGAAATAATGAGCCTAGTTCAACATATATATATGTGGAGGGTTCTTGTCATACTATATTGGGGTTTCTATTCATATAGACTTTCACAAATAAAGTAATGGACCTAATCCTAATTTTCTCTTAGCCTTCTAGTCCAGTCATGTTGGAGATAGAGAAGTAATGGATCAAGTCCTAATTTGTTTCTTCGTCTTATATAGTCCATTTCTCTTAGCCAAAATATTTAGACAAAACCAGAAATATTTATACCAAGTGGACTAAGGAGTTTATAACAAGCAACAATCTCTTGAAATAATTTAAATTTAATAACTTCAGTCCACATAGCAGGTATTATATTCAATTGGACTGACGCTTGTTCAATACTTCATTATTTTAAAGAGACCTCTGCCTAACATGTTGTTTTGGTAAGCACTATGATGCGTATACTATGCGCTACCAGTTATGTTGATGTATGACTAATTATAAGTACCACAAGACAGCAATTGCAGCACATTTATTACATGCATCAATAAAATTCTAAGTTATGCCTGCCATGAAAAGCCAAAATCAGAGCACTCACCATAAGTTCCCTTGAGGCTTCGTCCACAGGGTCATTGGTGGATCGCATATGAGTACGTTTAAACATCTCAATCCAGTTAGGCTACTCACCGTTGTGGTCTTGTGCCTGCCCAATATGTATCCCATTGTGAGGGGGAAAATTTTTATAACATATTAGTGTCTACCAACCAAAAGGGCGTACTAATCCAATTTCCATATAAGGAGTAACATCAGCTACACGCAACAAGAAGGTTGGTGACTTACATATTCATCTCTGCCTTGAGCGTGCGACTTTGTGCCGGTAGTGTGCCCACATTTGAGTTTTCCCCGGTTAATTGTGTTGATTGCACTTCGTTTCTACAAAGGGAAACAATGGCAAAACAGGTCAAACAATGCACCTGGTTTTTCGAATCACCCAAAAAACTATATGAACATTTGTTGCTCATTTTCTCACCTTTCCCTCATCCGTTTCCCAGTGTTGAACGAGACCACGCCATTGGTGATCTCCACATACAAACGGCACTGGATTGCCAATGAATGGCTTGTACCATGTCTTCCTAAGAGTACACTTGTGGGTCTTCCACCTCTCGTTCATTTTTTCCTCAGCCACCGCACGAATCCTCTCCAGCAAGGCAAATGTCCTCGCATCACTCCAATCAATGGTGGCCTGTAGTGTTGGACAAATATATGCATACAAGTTAGGCATTAAGACAATGCAGTAAATCCTTTCTAAAACTATTACTGTTATCCACTACTATGCCTTATAATTACCAAGTGTTATATAATGGCATGGTCCAAATCAAATAAACTACTTGAGCCCATTGACTATATATGTTGCATCTTCTCATATATCACATCAATGATAAGGTACAATCAAGCATGTGGTTGTAAATGGGATGTACTATGTAATCTACCTTATTGCTCATATAAATTAAAACTATCGTACATTTATACGTTAAAGACTTGCGTCTCAGCAAGTGGCCTTCCCAGGCATGTACCCAATGTTAATGCTTTTTCCCTATGAGCCCTTACGTTACTATAAGGGGCACCCGACTTCCTTTTGATATAATATTATTAGCATACAACACACGCACATTGTATACCCAGCGTTTTAATTTGTCACCAATGTCACAATTAAAACTAAATCTCCCTACAGATATTGCAATTTTATAGCATCTAATTTTTTGTAATCCAATGCAACCAATTAACAAAAAAAATCATACCATTTGACTTTTTATAGCAGCCAACATATAGTATAACCAATGTTTATGTGATCCGCATAACATTACCTTAATCTTCTTCCATGCACGATCTAGTGGAAATCCTCTAAACTTCCTCCAGTCAAGCACATTAATTGGGAACAGTGTACGATCAACAGCTTGTTGTCCAAGGTAACGAGTATACCTTGCTACTGTCTCTAAGGGGGCCATAGCCTGCCCAAATGAGTTGAACCGCATAACTTCAGGTCGCTGTAGGGCCCAATTTTCTCTGTTCCGGCCTTTCTGATCTCCCTCCTTGTTTGCTGCGACTGGAATGTCTTCATTCACTTGGTTTGGGCCTTGTTCTGCAACTGCTTGCTGCCCAAGTTCAACCACAGCTACTTGGGGCTCTCCCTCTGTAATTCCAGGCACAAGTTGGGTCCCAATTACCACATCAACTTCCATGAATGTCTCATCACGGTAGGAGAGTTCCGAATTAGCCATGTTCCCAAATTTGTACCACAATGTACAAATTACATATGCAACTTCATGAACAACCGTGGAATTTATATATCAATTAATTAGTAATATGCATTCTCATATGGGTCAACTTTATAACTACAATTTCTGCTGCGGTGGTTTCAACTTGCTCAGCTAATGTAGACTCGTTCATAACTGTTACATTGCCCTTAGTATTGCAAATTCACTTCTGTCGCATTTAGTATTGCAATCACTAAGCTTCCAATATTTCTTTCATTAGTAATTCTATAGCACCAATTTCCAATACATTAATATAATGATTCAATATCACCAATGAGCTACACATCCGTACTATACGAGATATGTCAATATTAAGGGAATACAAGCATTACCCAATAAGCTTGATGAGAATGGCATGTGGTACCATTGGCTATCCAACAAGAGATACAAATTCAGAAATTGGGGCAATTGTTCAATTTAGCCTTGCCCTACCACTACATGCATAATGAAATAAAAACGTTTGGTACACTTCCATGGTTCAATCTATATATACACTTATGAATACATTTTCTGGTTATTAACATAATGAATCATATTTAATTTACACTATATGTGTCATGCCAAGTATTTGCCCCCTTGTTTTATATTCGTTGTAAATAATATACATGTGAAGCTGCAAAGGAACATTGTAAAATGTTTTTCCCATTTAACTAACCCACTGACTAAAGCCTCCACTACCAAATGTATTGTTGACAATGAACAATGCATAAGTGGTACATGTGATTGAAAAGCGGCCCAATTTGGCCATTATAATAGAAGCCATCTACCCTTTAATAGCATACTATTGTTTGCTCAACAGTAAATAATATTACTTTCTATGGATTAGGTATGCCCTTGTCTGAACCCTCCTATTTTTAAATATCCAACCCCCCACTTTCCAAAGCCATTTCACTAAACCTATGTATGTATGTATAATTGTATACCTAGTTTTGGGTCTTCAATTTAACGTTGTTAGATAACCTAAAATGAATATCGTTAAATATGGAATAGGGTACTGTATTAAGTGAACTACCAAATTTTTAATTTGTCCATTTAAACTACATTATTATTGTTCTGAGCTTCTATAGATGCAAATTAGACAGTCACAGTGACACTCCATAGTTATTATCTTACACCAACATCTAAGCAAACACTTATTGGGTTAGCACAATACTAGAGCAATAGTCAAGCTGCTTTTTACGAATAGGAGACCTCACCTTCCATTTGCTTTGTTCCAATGTCTGTTTGCACCCTCTGTAGCTAGATATACACCAAATCAGCAGGATCTTCACGCAACAAGCAAAACTGGTCTTTGAGCAGAAAGGGTGAATTGATATTCTGTCCTTATAGCACAGCTTTATAGAAGCTTACAATCCATAGTAGGTCAGTGATGTCCACATATGGTGTCCATGCGGCCCTTGCTTTATTTGACACATATTCATATTTTTACTTTGGGAAAAGAGACCCAAAAAATGGAGAGAACCAATGGGGGGAACTTTAACTTATTGGGCGGGACAGCCCTATAGTACAAGACATTCACTTGTGTTGCTGCTCTACTTACGGTACCCCATTGACCAATGAACCCCCATATGCACTACTTCACTTTTCACTTTTCACATATATTGTTCCAACTGGTCCTCACAACCCAATCATTCCTACCAATATTTAGGCTTTTCCATTGTACTTGCTCTTGCTAATAATTGGATTTTTTCCATAAAAGGGTGCACTCTTTATGTTGTATGGTACTTCCCATTCCACAAGAATCACAACAATGCCTCACCCCTGAGTGGGCAATGTATCTTTCGTATTGTCACGCCTCGACCCTCGGGTACGTGAAAAAAACAAAAACTGAAAACTGTAAACCTTTTTCTGAAACTGTGAGCCATGAACAATAAACCTTTATTTAAAACAACAGTGTTTCACAACAGTATTCAAAACCAAAGTGTAAAAACAATTAAATAAAACACTTGGGGTCCCACTGCCTCGTCTTCTCTCCACTGTCTCCTCAGCCTGCTTAACCTGCAAAACAAACCCTACACCCAACCAAAGGTGCACCGGGTTTAAACACAAACCCGGTAAGCTCACTAGAGCTCATATGACTGAAAACTTCCAGTAAGCCTCAACAATAAATTCAATAAGATAATCAATTTCAAAACCGACTTAAACCTCAAGCCATAAAATCCACAAATCAACAATCGAAAAAAAAAACCAACACCTCAAATTAATAATCCAAGTTAAAATTCACGAATCCTCAATACCCAAAATAACCTCAAATAACTAGCAAAATCCAATTAACCTGAATTTATCCCTTAAGCTGAAAATAACCTTAAGTTAATCCACAAGATCGTTACTTGGAATCCAACTAACTTCCCCAATTGGAACTCATTAATCCTCAACATCCTTCAAAACCACAATAATCCTGAATTCCCAAAATAACCTCAAATAACCTTTAAACCTTCGGAAACTCCAATCCTATTCCGTACCCACTTAACTAGCAAACAACAAACAACTAGTCAAACAGACAAGTAACTGAACTTAATTTCACTCACAGTGACCACGCGAAAAGACCAAATTGCCCTTCATGACTTCTTTGCTCGGATTCTAAAATCCGGCAGCACAACGGCATCGGAAATACAATTCTGGAGCCAAGGGTACCTGTTAAGACCAGACAGTCCAAGTAAACACACAGGGTTCACAAACTAACAGTTAAACTGCTGAAATGGGAGGGAACCATCACACACTGTGGCTACCCGGCCCTGAAAAACTCACCCAACCTTGAAAAAAGGCCCTACTAGGCTCTGGGGAGGCTGAACGACACTAGAAAACACCCAACATGACCACCACGCATGGCAAAGCCGTGGTGGCCGTGGCTACCCAACCTAGGTAAAACACAAACACGACTTTTAGCTCAAACCAACTACACAGACTTGAAGAGGAGGTCAAGGGGATCGAAAACCATACCTCGCTTGACGGAAAAGGTGGCCGGAAACTCCAGAAAAACGCTAGAGAAGCCGCGGCCTTCACGGCTTCGATCCGCTGCGAACGACGCACCAACCACTTGATCTAACCCACCTATGTGACAGGCTCGACGAGGGGAAGAGTTCTGGGTAGGAGCTTGGCCTCGAAGTCACTGGAAACACTGAGATCCGACCGGAGCTCCAAATTGGCAAAATTGGGTTTCTGGGTTTTGGGGGTTTCTGGGCTGAATGGTGGCCAAGGGAAGGAGGAGGAGGAGAAGACGACCTCGGCCAGCCCAAGACCAGCCTCAATCGCCGCCGGACGCGCCCTCACACGTTGGTGGAAGGCGCGGCTAAGAGAGAAGGTCGCGAGAGAGAGAAGGTGCGGGAGAGAGGAGAGAGAAAATGAGAGAGAACTGGGCTTTTGCCTTTTTAAAAAACTAACTTTTTAAAATTACAAGTTTGCCCCTCACTTCACAGGTCCGTAACTTCCAAACCGTAGCTCCGTTTGACGTGTGTTTCGTGTCTACGAATCGTGAGAACGAGGCCTTTCTAACGAATCCAAAGTCAAAACAAAAACTTCGCTCGAACAAAAAGTCAACTTTAAGCCTAACTAAAAAATTAACTTTAAAATTAGAAAAACCCCCAAAGCACTTTACTTCTCAAAATAAAATCCCAAAATTCTTTAAAAGCTTTTCAAAACAAACTTTGGAAAAGTACGAGGTCTTACACGTATTGATATACTATTTTAATTTGTATATATATAAAAAATATACATTCCTCTATGAATGCCCAATTTTGTTTCTTAATTATTTCCTTTTGTAAACAAAAAATTAAACAGTTTAATAAAGCCGAACACAACAAAAATTAGAAGTTGCAGTCCCCTACTTTGAATCTGAATGATCCATATTATGCTGCCTATTATGTATAGGGGGCTGTTTCGGACGGATCGGATCGGAATTGGGGTGTTCCAATTCCAATCCAAAAAATTTCAGAATGGAATTTCTATTCCAAAAATTTAGAATTTCAATATCTCATTCCAACTTTAGAATTTCGAATGCCTCGGGATTTTTGAAATATCCCATTTTTGGAACTTTCGGATAAAAAGTTGAAATTTTCGAACAAACAATCGGAATTTTCACATTTTCATAATATTTTTTAAAACATCTTCGGAATTTTTTGTGAATAATCATGAAATTTTCTTCAATATAATAAATTTAAATATTTAGCAATTAGTAATTACTAAGTACGTTGGGGTAGCTTAGTTGGAATAACCATAGAATTGCCCCATCTTCAATCACCCATTACCAATAAAAATTAGTACAAGCTGGATGATGCCGTGTCACAACTCCTTAGTCTCACATGGGAATGATTGAAACACAAAAGTCTAGCAGTATGTGATTAGTATGCATTTTCAACCAATTGCTATTTCAACGTTATGGTGAAAGTGAACACCAGCGTGAAGATAGAAATGTCAATATAATTATCAATTAATGTGACTACCTAGCCTTAACTGAAAAATTAGAATCCATTTTCCATCCTTAATTCACACATGAACTATAAAAGACAGACGCCAATTAACACATACACCATGTTGCTTCCATTTTCAGAAATTAAACCAAATGCTGCATTATAGTAGGCTAATATTGATATCAGAGTTTTATGCATACAAAATGAAGACCACACCAACAAACTGCAAGTTCCACCTGTATGTGGTCCACACACAAAATATTCCTTAATTCTATAGTCAACAACCAATGGTCTACTATATGTATTACAAGCCATCACCAACACTCCAAATTAAAACCTATACTCCACAACCCAGACTAAGTCACTCTCCATCTGCAGGATGATTATCCATTTCCACTGGCATGTCTGGCCCCACCTTAATATTATATATGTAGTTCAGCACATCCTTCTCAGCCCATGCATAATTTTCCCCATTTACCTCCTCTAAATCTTCAAGGAATACCTGATAAAACTCATAGCTAGGTACATAGGGAATGTACCTCTCTGTATATATGTTCTCAACTACCCTGCAGAATTTGCACCAACCCTCCCTAAACGATGTAGTATCCTCCACGTATCTCAAAAGTGTGTACCTGTTCTTTGACATCACAGAGCCCTTCCCAGTGGTCGAGTTCATCCTATATTGAGAACTGACATGTTTCCCACTATACTTGGTCATATTGGTTGTTGGTGAATCAAACCTTTCATCCTTCACCGTTCCAGAGGTGCTTCCCACACTGGAATCCATGTTCAGATTCTTTGCACTTCACACGGGCACTGAGAGGAAAACCATTGTCAAACCTATCTCTCATGATCACTACTAATCTTTATTTACATATCCAATTAACAACATTATGAATCATTCAATTCTAAATTCAGATTCAGACATCACTAATCACTTTGTAGCACCTAAAGTTTGACAAAAACGCCATAAACATATGACTTTCCACTTTTAAATCCAGGACACAATTTATTTCAAAATAAAACATGCAAATTTACAATGTGCAGAACTCACAAAAAACCAAAAAAAAAAAACATGCATTGACTGCAAACCAGAGAAAGAGAGAATGAACCAGATCATACCTATAAAAATTGAAGACGCCTTGGTGTACCCTTCAACTAATCTGTCCACACATTGGAACTGCTTCTCTTTTGTAATCTCAGAAGAGGTACATGCCCATATAAATGTGCATTGCAGCTAGCAAATAATGAAGGAGGTGGTTGAGTTTTCATTTAATGAGTTGCTTTTGGCCAAATTAAATATATGAATAGGTAAACACAATTAAAGCTGAAGAGACACTTAACCATAAAGCATTGTGTGTGTTTGAATTTCATGATGTGGGCAAATTACGAGTAAAACCCCTGTCCATCATACCTCATCCAAGCCATGATATAACTTTTGCATACACGCAGAAAGTGGGTACTTTAAGACATGATATAATTTTCCCAACTATTGCACAAAATATCTTTATATGTCATCTACTTTGACTGATATTTCAAACAAAAGCAGTTAATTTAATCTAATAAACCAACACAGCACATAACAGACATCATAAACCACTTATATGAAATGGTTCTATGAACTGCATATAAACTTAGTTTTTTTTAAAAAAAAAAACACCTACCACCCAACATTCATATTTCAACATATCCCACAATAAATGCAACCAACCTGACTGGTACATTACACTTTTCCCAAATATATCACCTATTCAAAACATCTCGTGAGAACTAAATGCCTAGGATGTTCAACCAAACATGAAAAAACACCTAGCATGAATCAGTTTGTGATGCTGGTAGGAGTAGCCCAGGACTCGTCGAATGTGTCAGGAACATACATGTTCTCCGAACTCTGAACTTCATTCTGAGACATGGTCTGGCCCCATTTATGGGGTGAGCTACAACCGGCCAAATTTTGTTCCCATTCACCAGCCAGAGGTCGCTTCATTGATGTTGTGAAATCATAGGGGGAAGCGGAGAGTAATGCCCCGTGCTCACGAGATCATTTTCAGTCGGTGGGAAGTATTTGTTGACGATCAACTCGATGTAGGCATCCACCTCTCTTGAGGTAGGAATATCAGCAGCTACTGTGTTGTAAGCCTCCTAACGTGGTGGTGAGTTGCCTCTAGCAATATCAGCCCCATTGTTAGCACTAGTCGGGGGAGCAAAAGTCTGCTCACCTGTCCTGTTTTTGGGGACCCTAGGGATGAAGCAATTAGTTGGCACCCACATATTAACCAAGTTGTGCTTAAAATTATAAAACTACTATGGCTTGAAGTTGAATCAGACGAAGCGTCCTCCACTGGATCACCGTAGTCTGCTCCCTCGTCAAAAAATAGCTGCCTATAGATAGCTCTGTCTTTTGGCTTCCTTATCCTTCTGGACATTATGGTTATGCAGTTCACTTAGATGCTACAAAATGTTTTGAGGCAGGGATATACTTATATAATAAACATCCAAGGTACAAGCCTGTCATCTTATAAAAATCTATACATCTAATGGCCCACTTGTGTTGCTGCATATATACAGAAACAATAGGCTCCTAAGTGGTGTCATTTGGCCAGGTGTAATGAAATGACATTTCTGTTTTTTAGTTTTTTTTTCTTGGAATCCAATTGTGGCAAAAGGTGCTTAATGTAGCTCCGTTGTATGGCATGGTTCTTAATCAACCAACAACACTTCAGTTTAGACTATATACTACATGTCTTAATCTGTGAACATGGAATTATTTTGGTACATATAAAGGTGTACACGTATTGATCATCAGGCGCAGGCCCCAAACTATGCCTATTGTGATTAAAAGGCATGGTTTCTGGTGCCTACTGGCATTAAAGTCACTGTTTATACAAGGGTGCATTTGATAAGGGTTCATATTGTTATAAGCTCACAAATCTTTTAAAACTGTGACTCCTTAGCCATTAGGTCCCACACCTTAAAGCCATTCTCATTTCTTTGCTTGGATGATATTGGCTTAAGCCAAGGCGATAAGTGAGTTGCATGACGCCCTCAGTAAATGAAATGAGCCACCCATACCTATCACTCTTTCTTTGCTTTCATGGTTGTGGAACCGTGACATACAGTGATCATAGCATATCATGTGACCAATTTGCAAACCGTGAGATATATGAATTTTTTTTTTTTTTTTGTACTCTTGGCCTTTGCCTTTAACTACCTTCTATCAGTGCCACACTTCTATTAAAATTGAATTTACAATTGCTTGAATCTTGTTTCATATACAATGGTAGATGAGATAGTGTATATGATAGTATATATTCTTACAATAATGCTAGTAGACAAGCTCACCATGACAAGCAGATGAACCTCAGGGTCTAAACTGCTATAAATTTTTCTCATAATTAACTAGAGGATAATATCTAAATTAGTATCCTATGGATAAAACAAAAGAAAAGTTCTTATTGAAGAATATGTATTAAGCTACAATATAAAAAAAAAGATTGTTCAAACGAGCTTCAAATTCAGCTATTTTTGAAACATTTTGTTTCAAAAATATTCATCTCTCTCTCTCTTGCTTCTTGTTCCTTCCTTGTTGCATCAACTTACAGCTTTCAAAACAGACAAACACTACAACAATAATGTTGATATACATCAGTCCTAAACTGATATGAAATACCCAAAAAACTGATGTGCCCCGCAGTAATAACTATTCCTCTAATAGTTATCAGTTTTGAAACTGACTTCTATATTACGTTTCATGTCAGTTTTAGTTTAATAACTAATGACTATACGTTTTCAAATACGAGTTTTAGTGGAATAGCTAATGTTTTTATCAATTAAAATATCAGTTTTACTGTAACAACTCTTGTCTAAATTTCTTCTCATGTTAGTTTTATAACTTAATAATTGATGTGTATATTATTTCACATGTTAATTGTTTACGCATGTTTAAAGTTTTTTACATATCTATTTTAGCTAAACAACTGATGTGAATATTATATCACAAATCAGTTTTATATATTTATACATATGCAATTAACTTTCTATAGAGCTCCATAGTTCATAGTATTTATACACTTGCCATTTAATACTCATAAAATGAAAGAGTGCATCAAAGTAAACGTAAGAAAAAAAGGATTTCATTGAAATTATTGTAATCAATTTCAAATACAAAGTCACATTTTTAAGAGCTACAAAAAAGGTAAATAAAACGAAATTCAAGCCAAAACAAATGTTTCATAGGTATTGAAAGTTCCTAACTATATGCTGCCTTAATTGAAAGAAAAAAGGTACAATAAACTAGCCTCCCATGCAGCCATTGGATGGAGCCATTGGATCTAGCAACAGTGAATATAATATCTTTTCTTTAAATACTTTATGAACCTCATCTCCTACCTGAAAATAATAAGAATAGTGAGAATCTTAGCATAATTGTTGGTGCTCAGATCGGGATCCACGTCACCCACGAGTGGATAGTTGACACCTGTCACCTATCTTTAATGTTGACTGGAAACCCAAACATAATTGACTATCCACCACATCATTGTGTCGAGTCGAACTCTGAGACCGGGGTAGACTCAGCATCGAACTCGCGGGAGCTGCATGACCCCCGAGGTTAGTCTCATGGATTAGCTCGGGTAAAGATACCGATCAGTTCGGCTTCATCCACTTATGTCGACGCCAATCCTAAACACACATTCCCCAAGGGATATGCACTCAAGTGCTGGTTGCACAAAGTCTTCTTTCTATCTGACGCAAAGCAGGCATGACTTAATAGCAACCTCGCCCCTTCACCCACTTGCCATGCTTGCATTTAATGCTCAAGTGTCCTGGTAGGTGAAATCGGCATTGCTGACGATTTAACGTGGCCTCACCGTGACCGCCCATCTCCATGCAGGTATCCTGGGTTTTTGCCTATAAATATGACCCTCTCTTCTCCCTTAAAGACACATGAAAAAGAGAGGAGAAAAGATATATAGCAAGAAACACAGAAATCAAATATCAACTAGATTGATCTCAAGCCTAGCTCTTGGGGTTAATCACTTGATTCTTTACTGTTTTCTAACTTACACACCGGAGTGTTCTTAGCTAACACCTCACTGGTGTAAGTTCCCCTCGTTACTCTTTTTCTCATACAGGAATTATTAAGCTTTGAGGTCGAAGGTGCAAGATCAAGTTTACTCCTCTCCATCTACGTTGGTCTAGGGACTTCCGGTTTTTGGCATCAACAGATTGGCGCCATCTGTAGGAAGAGCGTTAGTTTGTTAGCCATCGTGCAAACCACCTCCTCCTACCATCATCAACACTTTTCTTTTCATCCTTCCTTCGCAAATTATGGTCAAGAAAGCCATCACACCTCTTCCCAGTCAAGAGCTCCACAAGAAACTCCTCCTATGGAGCCAAGAACCCCTAACGAGGGGAAGAAAGCAAAAACCTCTGGCGCAGTCAAAGCGGCCAATAAGCTGCTAAAAGAGACTCAGCGCCACTTAATGGCTGAAAATGAGCTATTAAGAAAGAACGCCGAACTGATGCAAAAACAGGCGGAATAAGAGGACGAGCTACGCTGACACAGATCACAACTGGAACTAGTTGGTCGCTCTGGGTTACGCCTAGAGACCGACCAACCAGGACCAGAATGCGATCCCAAACGTAGATAGAGGCGGATCATCCCTGCTGACGTCACGGCCTATCCGGCCTTCCGAGAGGAAGGGGCGATGTTCCCAGGTTTTCATTGCATGCTCTAGGAAGAGCAGATGGATTTCCTGGACGCTCGTTTCGTCCTTTTACAAAAGAGGGCGGCCTACGCCAGAAGAGAGCGTTGAGCCAGAAGCACACCCGAACCGAGCGGGTATCAAGGGTCGATAGCCGAAACAGAGCGAGACAAGTTTCAACTCGCCAGCCATAACAACGCTCGACAAAACTCTCCTAGAACGGACCATAGAGATTATGCCGAAAAATCTTCCTCTGGATGCCCGACGCCGAGCCGAAGATCCGTCCATGAGAGGCTGCAGTTACCCCCTCGCTTCGCCGAGCGTCCTCCTGCTTTACAAAGATTGGGAACCCGCGTGCCAGCTTCTCAAAGACTGGGTACACAAGCAGAAAATTCGGCCGAAAGGGTGCCTGCGCCAATTTCGTAGGACATGACTGCCCTTGTCCGGGATCTGGTCAACGACCAAATCCGGATAGTCCATGATAGGATTGGGCAAGTAGAGCGAGGAAGAGGACAAACAAGCAGGACTGATCCTGACGAGGAATTGCCTCTTCCCTATACGCGGCGCATCATGGACGCGGAGGTATCCAGGGATACAAAGCCTCCCAAAATTGAGCAGTATGACGGGTCCAAAGACCCTAAAGACCACCTGGACAATTTCAGGTATGCGATGGAGGCTCGAGGTGCTTTTGAGGGGATGAAATGCAGGATTTTCCCTTCCACACTCAGAGGGCCGGCTCAGGCATGGTTCCGATCTCTCCGACCTCACTCCATCGACACTTTCGCCGAGCTGCGAAGAATGTTCTTGGCCAGATATAGGGTTGTGTCGGATCGCATTTATAACCTCGATGATATATCCCTCGTCAAACAGTGGGAAAGGGAATCCTTGAAACAATTCTTCATAAGATTTAACGTCGAATACACCAAATGCGAAGATTGCGCCGACAAAACCACGTGTAACTGCCTGATGCGGGGGCTACGCGCCGGCGATCTCCGTTCTCACTTGATGAGGAATCCCCCAGCCTCATATGATGAGCTCTCGGCCGAAGCCACCAAATGGACAAGGGCTGAAGAATGGGAAAGTCGAGTAGACGCCCTCGGGACCGACTCGAACAGCAAGAGGAAAGAGAGCCGAACCGAAGAAAGTAGGCCATTTCCGAAGAAGCATAAGGCTTCAAGCTCCAGCAGCTGGAGAGCACCTCGAAAAGTGATGTTCACGGAATACACCCCCCTGAATACCAACCTCGAGCTCATTTACGAAAAAATCCGAGCCGAGCTTCTTGTCCCAAGGAAGATGAAGGGGGTCCCTCTGAAATTTCGCAAAGAGGGGATCTACTGTAAGTATCACAAGGCCCATGGCCACACAACGAGGGACTGTTATGCCCTCAGGGACGCATTAGAGACTCTTGCTCGAGCTGGTAAGATTCCCCAATTTCTGGCAAAAACCAGAAGAGATCGTCAACCCAACACCGCGGAATTGGTAATAAGTGACGAAGTGAGGAATGCCAACGTCTCTTCCATCAGCGGCGGACCCTCTCTGGTTGGTCACTCCAACCGTGCTCAAAAGAAGTATGTCCGCCGGGTCAGCCACGCCCATGGTTCTTTTTCTGTTGTCATGGAAGAGGTGGAGGGGACTAAAAGATAACGTCGCGACTGGAACCCTGTGACCTTCAGACCCGATGACAGGCAAGGGGTAGTCCGCCCCCACTACGATCCTTTGGTAATCGTGGCGGAGGTTGAGGGGGTAACGGTAGCATGGACATTCGTCGATGGAGGAAGTGCTATAAACGTGCTGTATTACTCAGCTTTCCAAAAAATAGGCCTCAAGGATGAACAGCTTGAGACTGACACTCCAGCGCTGATTGGTTTTGGCGGAGAAGTGGTTCAACCTAGGGGACACATGTCACGCCCCGACCCTCAGGCACGTGAACACCAACTGAACCTGAAAACTTTTCCTGTTTACTGAAACTGTGGGCCCTTTTTCTGAAACTGTGAGCCATGAATATAAAATAATTTACTGAAGAACAACTGTAATTTTACAAAACAATTCACATAAAACCAAGTGTAAAACCTTTTACATAAAAATCACAGTATAAAATCAAGTTTCTGAAACACTGCTGGTCCCACTGCCTCGTCTTCTCTCCACTGCTTCCTCAGCCTGCTCAACCTGCAAAACCAAACCCTGCACCCAACCACAGGTGCATCGGGTTTACACACAAACCCGGTAAGCTCACTAGAGCTCGTGTGAGTGAAATCTAACTGAAAACCTCAAATTAAACTCAAATAAAATAATCAGTCACAATCCATCTTAAGCCTCGAATCACAATCAAACCACAAATCATAAATCATAATCTGATCACCAATCCTCTAACCAATCTAATTCACTATCCCAATCTGTAATACCTCAAAATATCCTCAGTTTAACCTCTAAGCTGGAAATCAACTCGATTTACACCACAAGGTCCTGACTTAGAATCCCACTAGATTCTCCCATAATCTTAGAATCCTCGATATCCATTCAGAACCAACTTAAACCTCAATTTATCCTTCCACTATCCTCAAATAGATTCCTCAAGTTACACCTTAAACTCAAACTTAGAAATCAACAAACTTCCCCAATAACTTAGAATCAATCCTCATTTAAACCCTTGATCTCAAATAACCTCTAATACTCAAACCAAAATAACTGATTCTCACCTAATCCTTTAAATTTCAAAGTTCTCAACACCGCACTGTCATGCTTTGAGATTCCCCAGCTTTAAAACATTTCATAAAAATCCACGAAAGAGAAAATAATTACCGATTTAAAATCCGTTTTAAAAACTCTTAGAAATTAATAAATCTGATCCAAGTCCCAATTATAAAACAAGAACTATAATTTAATATTCAAAAACAATTTGTAAACTCACAAGATACGAAAAACCATCACTCAATCCACATCCAGCTAACCTGCCGTACATGCGCAGGGCCTACAACCTGCCATACGCATATAGGGCCAATAGCCTGCCATACATGCGCAGGGCTCACAACCTGCCGTACGCATGCAGGGCCAATAATCCTGCCGTACATGCGCAGGGCTCACAACCTGCCGTACGCATGCAGGGCCAATATCCTGCCGTACATGTGCAGAGCCAGAGTCTGTCATACACATGCAGGGCCAATATCCTGCCGTACGTGCACGCAGGGCTGCCCCCAAAGGGCAAGGCATCCCGACACACGGCCCAAAGCCTATGTGTGTGCCGTGGTGGGTCCCAAAGACCTCTATGAATCCGAGAAGCTGAACGAGTACCAAATGGGTGCTTTGAAAACAATACCAATCCGAAAAGAATGTTTTCATTTCAAACACCAAAATCCAGGTTCCAAACCCTTTTTGATATGATGAGAAAACTAATCAAATCTCGAACTTAAAAGTTAAATCCTTCTTAAAGAACCAACGTTACCAAAAATTGATAAGTAAAATCAGATCTTTAACTTTGTCCCAGAATAAACTGAGTTCTCAAAATCGGTTTTCAAAACCAAAATCCACACTAAATCACCTTAAAAAGCAATAATCTTAAAACCCCGGGAATCTCAATCCTAACCAAAAGTCTCCACTTGGACTCACCGGTCCTCAACAAACCACTAAATCCTTACTTATTCCTCAATCAAACCTTTAAATCCTCAGAAATTTCCATTCCTAATTCCGTATCCCTCTTAACTAGTAACCAGCAACCAAACAAACAAGCACTCAAGCAAACAAATAACTAACTAAACTGAGAATTTAAGGATCTTAGGTTCACTCACTGTGACCGTGCGAAAAGACCAAACTGCCCTTCGTGTCCTTCGTGGCTCCTTTGCTCGGATTCTAAAATCCGGCAGCACAACGACATCGGGAATATAAATTCTCGTGCCGAGTGTACCTGCTAAGACCAGACAACCAACCAAAACAAGCAAGTTTCACAACCAAGCAACAAAACACAGAAACGGGCGGGAACCACCACGAACGGTGGCCACCCGACCCTCGGAAAACACACGGAAGGTCAAGGAGCTCACCCAAACTTACCCACAAGCTCGGGTGGTTGGCCCGAGGCCAAAAACATAGAAACTGGGTCGCTGGAACCACCACACGCGGCGGGACTCGCGGTGGTCAACGGGCGGTCAACTGCCAAAAACGAAAGTTACATTTAGCTAAAACAAACTACACAGGCACGTAGAAGAGATCGAGGGGATCAATTCTCGAACCTGGGTCGAAGCCCAAAAATGGCCGGAAACTGATGAAACTCGCCGAAAAAGCCGTCGGCACCCTCAACGCCGATCCGCCGTCCACGGCGGTCCCACGGGTCAATCGAACCCACCAACATGCTGGACTCGACGAGAGGAAGAGATCTGGGCAGGTGGGAGGTCGCGTCGTCGCTGGAATCATCGAGATCGCCGCCATGACGCCGACTGTGCACGATCTGATTCATCACTTTCCGGGCTGTTTCATGGGGAGGCGCCACCACAGGAAGGAAGAGGGGGAGCAGGCGAGCACGGCGAGCCGAAGATCAGCCTCAGCCGCCGCCGGACGCGCCCCCACGCGCCGGCGAAAGTTGCGGCTGGAGAGAGCACTCGCGAGGAAGAGAGAAGCGTCGGGAGAGAGGAGAGAGAAATCTGAGATATTCCTGGGTTTCTGTGCCTTTTTTAAAAACCACTTTTCCAAAATTACAAACTTGCCCCTCTCTTTACACGTCCGTAACTTCCAAACCGTAGCTCCGTTCGACGCGTGCTACGTGTCTACGAACTCGTGAGAACAAGACCTTTCCAACGAACCCAAAGTCAACGCGAAAAGTCCTCCTAAACTAAAAGTCAACTTTTACCCCCAAGTTTAAAAGTCAAACTTTAAAATTCGAAAAAACGCCCAAAACGTTTTACTTTTCAAATGAAATCCCGAAACTTTTAAAAAGCTTTTTAAAACCACTTTGAAAGGTGCGGGGTGTTACAACACATCAATCTTACACTCTCCCTAGGGCAGAACCCCCTGAAAAAGTCCTGCCTGGTATGCTTTGTCTTGGTGGATAGACCGTCCGCCTACAATATCATTTTAGGGCGACCGCGCTAGTCGACCTGAACTGTATAGTCCATTATGCCGATCTCCTACTCAAGTTCGGCTCGGTGGGAGAAAGCTGCATAACAATAAGGGGTGACCAATGTTCGGCTCGGACGTGTTACGCAGCGTCCATCAAACAGAAGGAAAATGTCGGCGAGGCTGAAGAAATGATCATCATCTCGGAATCGATCAGGCCATGCACAAATAACGTGGTCGACATGACAAGCGAGCCGAATCCTGCCAAACTTTCCACAGCAGAAAGTTGGGAGGAGGTACAGATTTCTGATGATAAACCAGATCAGCTCGTTAAAATCGGGACTAAACTGGGAGCGATTCAAAGAGCAGACCTCCTCGCCTTCTTAAAATCAAATATTGAGGTTTTTGCATGGTCATACGATGACATGCTGGGAATATCTTCAGAAGTCATTACGTACAAACTAAATGTCGATCCCGTATTCAGGCCGATTAGGCAAAAAAGAAGGGCGTATGACGCTACCCGATATGCGGTCATGGCTGAAGAAGTATCGAAGTTGCAGAAAAATGGCTTCATCAGAGAGGTCCATTATTCGGACTGGTTAGCCAATGTGATCATGGTCAAGAAAAACAATGGCAAGTAGAGGATGTGCGTGGACTTCACCGACCTGAACAAAGCTTGCCCGGAGGACAGCTTCCCTCTCCCCAGAATTGATCAACTGGTAGATGCGACTGCTGGTCACGAACTCCTCAGCTTCATGGATGCATACTCAGGGTATAACCAGATCCTAATGCATAAGAGTGACCAGGAGCATACTTTATTCATTACCGATCGGGGGACCTACTGTTATAAGGTTGTGCCACTCGGGCTGAAGAACGCGGGGGCCACCTACCAACGTTTGGTGAACCATATGTTTAGGGCATCCATCGGACGAACCGCCGAAGTATACGTCAACGACATGTTAGTGAAAAGCATCAGGGCAGATGACTATGTTAGAGACCTGTCCGAAATGTTTGGCGTCCTGAAAGAATACCAGATGAAGTTGAACCCTGCAAAATGCGTCTTCGGGGGTGAATCTGGGAAATTTTTGGGATACGTGGTCAGCCAAAAGGGGATCGAGGTGAACCCAGAAAAAATCCAGGCCTTCATCAGCATGAGATCTCCCAAGACCAAAAAAGAAATCCAGAGCTTGACCGGTCGAGTAGCTACGCTTAGCAGGTTCATATCCAAATCTACAGATAGATGCTTGCCTTTTTTCAAAGCACTAAAAGGCGCAGGCAAGACTATCATGTGGACCCCTGAGTGCGAGCGGGCCTTCCAGGATTTGAAAGATCATATGGGACAGCCACCTATCCTATCCAAACCAGAGGTCGGAGAAAAACTGTTCATTTACTTATCTATCTTGGATGCAGCTCTGAGTTTGGTCCTGATCCGAGAGGATGGCGGACAACAGCACCCTGTGTTTTACACGAGCAAAGCGTTGCTGGACGCTGAGACAAGGTACCTAAGGCCTGAGAAATTCGCACTAGCATTGATCTCTTCAGCTTGGAAGCTTCGGCCATACTTCCAGGCCCATGCCATCGTTGTGCGGACAGATCAGCCCTTGAGACAAATGCTTTCCAAACCCAAGACCTCGGGAAGACTCATAAAGTAGGCCATTGAATTGGGGGAGTTCGACATATCATATGAGCCCAGAACGTCGGTCCGGGCCCAAGCAATCTTGGACTTCATTTGTGAATCAACTACGTATGAACCGAGCAGTCCAGACCAATCTGAGACAAGCCTGAAGAGTCGGTGTCTGCCCAACGATAAAAATAGCCCCTTAGCCTGGGCCCTCTATGAGGACGGGTCGACCAACGCTGCTGGATGCGGAGCCGGACTTGTGCTCATTTCCCCCGAAGGAGTCGAGCTGGAATATGCCTTACGGTTCAACTTCTCAACCTCAAACAATGAAGCTGAGTACGAAGCACTTATAGCCGGCCTCCGACTTGCAAAAGAATTGGGGGCCAAACATTTAGACGTCTTCGGTGACTCATAATTGGTTGTGAATCAAATCATGGGGGAATACAAAGCTAGAGATCCGAGTATGACAGCCTACTTGACCAAAGTCAAGGATTTGCTCCATGGGTTCGAGAACTATTCCATCAGCAGGATCCCAAAGTTCGAAAACATGAGAGCCGATGCCCTGGCTCGGCTTGCTTCAACCACGGACATTGGGGGATCGAAGAAGACTATTGTAGAAATCTTGAATGAGCCGGCCACAACTGAGCATGAGCGGGTCAACCTCCTCACCTATGCAGATCCAAGCTGGATGACCCCCATCACTGCCTATCTAAGGACAGGGACGCTCCCCATAGACAGGATAGAGAGCCAAAAAATTAGGCGAGGGTCGGCTCGGTTCACTATCATTGAAGGGAAACTTTACAGGCGAAGCTTCACTCTACCATTCTTACTGTGCGTAACGCCTGAGAGGGGGAGGGCAATCCTCGAAGAAATCCATATGGAGACGTGTGGCAATCATGCTGGAGGAAGAACTTTGGCATACAAGACGATCAGGCAGGGCTATTTCTGGCCAACACTGCACCAAGATGCGGTATTGCTGGCTCGCGCCTGCATCAAATGTCAACAGTTCGCCCCAGCATCCAATATGCCTCCTGAACAGCTCATCCCCATTCCAAGCCCCTGGTCCTTCACTCAGTGGGGGATTGACCTGATCGGTCTGCTCCCTATGGCCCCCGGTCAGGTCCAGATGGCGATAGTTGCCGTGGACTATTTTACCAAATAGGCAGAAGCGGAGCCTCTATGAAGTACTCGAGCGGAAAAGATTACCAATTTTGTATGGAGGAACATCATATGCAGATTTGGGGTACCTCATACGATCATCACAGATAATGGGAAACAGCTCAACTATAAGGAATTCAAGGGCTTCTGTGCTACTTACAACATCAACCTTCGCTTCGCTTCGGTATATCATCCCCAAGCAAATAGGCAGGTTGAAGCTATTAATAAGATAATCAGGAAGACCCTCAAATCCAAGCTCGGCACGGCCAAAGGCAACTGGCCTACGCTCTTACCAGAGGTACTTTGGTCATACCGAACTACCCATCGGACCTCCACCAAAGAAACACCTTTCGCGCTCGCCTTCGGTGATGAAGCAGTCGCCCCTGTAGAAATGGGAACACCTCCACTACGTTCTGATTTTTACAATCAGCACCTCAATGACGAACGACTTCTTTTCAACTTGGATCTGATCGAAGATAGGCGTGCCAAGGCTAGCCTTTACAAAGCAAATTACCAGAAACAAGTCAACAAGTATTACAACAATAGAGTTAGGCCGAGGCGATTCCAAGTCGGGGACTTGGTCATGCGGAGGAACCCGTTGGAAGTAAAAAGAAGCGCCTTCGATCCAGATTGGGACAGACCCTTCCGAGTAACCAAGGTAGTCCAACCCGGAACCTATGGCCTTGCCAGCCTCGATGGAAAGCCTGAAAAATTCCACTGGCATGCTGAACACTTAAAGGCTTACTACTAGTAACCCCTTTCTCAATTCATACTAGTTTTTTCGACAAACATTGGGGGCTCGAATTGGTAACAGATAAACCGCCTCAGTCTCAACCACATTGTAAATTGGATCAGTTGTATGCAAGTTTTTAATAGATCCCTTGTTTATACCAGAAATGTTTGTCCCAAAAACTCTAAAGGCTCTTGTCCGAGCCAACGCGGTTTCTAATAACCCTCGCTCGACAAGATACAGACCAGACAAGGTATTTAAACTCCCTTGTCCGAGCCAACGCGGTTTTTGATAACCCTCGCTCGGCAAGTTACAGACCAGACAAGGTCTCTAAACGCCTTTGTCCGAGCCAACACGGTTTCTAATAACCCTCGCTCAGCAAGATACAGACCAAACAAGGTCTTTAAACGCCCTTATCCGAGCCAACACGGTTTCTAATGACCCTCGCTCGGCAAGTTACAGACTAGACAAGGTTTCTAAACGCCCTTGTCCTAGCCAACACAGTTTCTAATAACCTTTGCTCAGCAAGTTACAGACCAGACAAGGTCTCTAAACGCCCTTGTCTGAGCCAACGCAGTTTCTAATAACCCTCGCTCGGCAAGTTACAAACCAGACAAGGTCTCTAAACGCCCTTGTCCGAGCCAACGCGGTTTCTAATAACCCTCGCTTTGCAAGATACAGACCAAACAAGGTCTTTAAACGCCCTTGTCCGAGCCAACGCGGTTTCTAATGACCCTCGCTCGGCAAGTTACAAACCAGACAAGGTCTCTAAACGCCCTTGTCTGAGCCAACGCGGTTTCTAATAACCTTCGCTCGGTAAGTTACAAACCAGACAAGGTCTCTAAACGCCCTTGTTCGAGCCAATGCGGTTTCTAATAACCCTCGCTCGGCAAGTTACAGACCGGACAAGGTCTCTAAACACCCTTGTCCGAGCCAACGCGATTTCTAATAACCCTCACTCGGCAAGATACAGACTAGACAAGGTCTTTAAACGCCCTTGTCCGAGCCAACGCGGTTTCTAATGACCCTCGCTCGGCAAGATACAGACCAGACAAGATCTCTAAACACCCTTGTCCAAGCCAACGCGGTTTCTAAATAACCCTCGCTCGGCAAGTTACAAACATTTTTTCGTCGAAAACCAATAATCACCCAAAATAACCCAAGATGTTATTATACGTTCCAGTCCAAAATTCCAAATTTGTCATTATCATTATTTTATGGTAATTAGATAAGCCAGAACAAAAAATAAACACTTGGATATTGATTGGAAAAGGGGAATGTTGGATTAAAAGGCAGAAGAGTACATGGTTAAAAAAAAAAAAAAAATTTTTTACAACACCTCTCCCCCGATCCACAAGTCGGACTAGGGGAACAAAAAAAAAAGAGGAAACAAAAGTTGGCAGTTCACTTCCAAGCAGCATCTGTCTTCGGCTCAAAAGAAGGAAGATCACCGGCATTCAACGCCGTGCCCTGATCGGCCTCGGTCCCCTCAGCCGCGCTATCCGGAATAGTTCCCCCAACTTTAGTAATGAAGCTGAGGTCCCACTCTGGACTCGTCTCTTGGAGCCTCTCGATGAGGTCGAAGTACCCATCGATCCGAGCCTCCTCAACGGCCTGCTCAATGTCGTCCTGAGCCTTCCTCTGAACCCCCAAAACTTGGCTTTGGAGCTCCAAGTTGCGCTTGCCCAGGTCGGCAAGACGACGCTCGGCTCCCTCAAGGGCGAGACGTCCCTCCTCCACTCGGGCCTCCAACACTTTCGTCCAAGCACGAAGGTCGTTTACTTTAGCTCCTTCGGAGGCCAACTTCGCTTCGGCAACCTTGAGCTCTTCTTGCAACTTCTCACCTGCCTCCTTCTGCTCCCGAACCTTCATTTGGTAGGCCCGAACCGTGCTACCCGAAGTGATGGCTGCCATGGCAAGGTCATGCTGCATGGCAGCAAGCTGAAAACAAAAGGTATACATGTTAAATGAAGGTAAGAAGAAAGAGAATTGGATCGAAGGCCCAAATTTGCCGAAAACTCACATAGACAGCCTGCTTGCTGCACTCTCTGGCCTTGTACTCGAGGGTCAGGTTGGCGATCCCATCCCAAAGCCTGTTCTTGTAAAAGCCTGAGGTAAGGAGGGTACTCACACACTCCCCGAAACCCTTGGCTTCTGTAAAGAAGGCCACTTTGGGATGATCGCTCACCTCCGGCTTGGGGCCACTTCGAGTCCTCTTCTCTCTCGACTCCTCTATCGGGCCAGAGTCTTTCCTCTTCTCTCTATGTTCACCCGGCCCGGTCTCCTTCTTCTTCTTGGCTCGGGTGGAACTAAACCCCTGCTGGGAAAGTAAAGGACCAGGGGTAGGAGCAGTAGTCGCTTTCTCCTTCTCCTTCTCCTTCACAGTGCGGGCCGACCCCTGGCCCCTCGCTGTCTGAGGCACCCCGAAGCGCGATTCACTCCTCGAGGCCTTCTCAGACCCAACTTTAGAAAGGGCCTTTAGCTTGGCCCTAGCGTCTGGGTCTCCTCTATCCAAACCCATTGATCGAGCAAGCCGAGGATCTCGCTTCGGCACGAACCAGCTGATTCCGCTCGACTCGATCAAGGCTCCACCGAGAAGACTCGCGGATGACCTCTGTAGTGAGCTCTGGTCTTGTACTTTTACAAGCTCGGCTCGGCGTTCGGTGGTTAGGTTACACTTGCCCTAGAGAACTACAAAAAAAAAACAAGGAAGTTAAGAATGTGAATATGAAAACAATGTTGAGAAATCTGGGTTCGGATCGGATCCCTAAATCTACCTGGTTCCCTAAAGTATCTCGGAACACGATGTTCTAGAGGGTTGTTGAGGTCGGCAAACTCCCAATTGCCCGAAGCAAAGAAATATTTCTTCTTCCAGTGCTTCTGACTTGAGGGGTTTCCTTCTATCAACTTCTTGCCGGTTGCCTGAAGATTGTAGAACCCCCGTTCGGACTTCTTTGTCCTTAACCCATAACAGTACATAAGGTGGTCCAGATGTGGCTCGCGACCGTTCACCTCATGCCACAAGATGTGCATGGAAAGAATGTCCCAGTAAACGTTCAGGTTCAGTTAATAAGGCGCAAGTCCGATCGCGGCTAACCATCTCTGCAAAAATGGGTGGAGGGGAAGCCTTGCCTCATTCTCCATCATTTCTGGGTATAGGGTAACCCAGCCTGACGGGGGTAGGCTCGGCTTTTCACCCTCAGCAGGGAGTTCCATAAGAACGGACCCGGGGATACAGAACCGAGTGCGCATCTCCCCAATCTCCCACTCTTGCATTTCGTTGGGGATCGTATCGGCTTTCCAGGCCCGCTCCTCATTATACTCGGGATCCACTCTTGTATGTTGAGTTATTTTACGATTTTAATCGGGAGTTTTGACTGGCCATGAGATATTTGGAATATGTGAAAACCAAGCCAAAAAAACATTTCGAAAAGAGTTTTAAATTTTGGAGATTTGAAAAAGTGACTGTAAGGTCTTAGAGTAAACTTGATTTAAGAAAATTTTAACAGTTAAATAATTTAAAAGCTTACTTTTACATTTATGTCCACTCACAGAGTTATCTCACGTGTATGTTTCTTTGTTTTGGTTTTAACGTTTTCCCCATGTATTAAAGTTATCGATGGTCGGGCCGTACCACGTCGATGCATTAGTTTCCAAGTTCAATTTATCATTATTTTGGCATAATTTATTTTCCTCAAGATGGTTAAGTATACATATGTTGTAAACTTAAATTCATCAAGCTTGAGTTGGGTAAATAAAATTTGTTAGATATGGATTTTAAACGGGTCTGAGATCCTTTGGTTGTGGTTGGGAGGTTTGTGAAATGGTTAGAAGTGTTTTTCTTTAGGATTTAACTAGTTGGCTATGTGCAATTTCAGGAGAGGTTCCATTGAAATTTCGGTAGAATTTTCCTTGGGCATTTAGGGACGGTCCTATGTATGATACAAGGGTTTATCTTGTGAACAAAGCTTTCTTAGTTCTATCCAAATAAAAATCTTGGACAAGCAAAGATACATCTTAACAAGTGAGTAAAGGAATCCAATTAGAGCTAGGAAACCATGCTAACTATAACTTATGATTAACAGAATGATATTACACACTAAGTGCACTTATAGAAGCACAAGTATAAGTACAGTACTCTAATACCCTTAATAATTGTAACTATAAATAGCCATCAGTATTGGGCTATTTGGTGAAGTTAATAAGAATTCAGTTTTCTATTTCTCTATGCCATATATCAGATATATTTTCAATTCTCTCTACAATAGTTTCAATTTTAGGATCCTTTCTATAACAATTTTGAGCATAATTTGGCTATACATCTCTTATAGTTGTAGGCATAGCCAATGCTTATCCATTTAGCATTTTTAAGATTTTCAAGTAGCTCGATCATGAGTAAAGTGGATGTTGGACTTAGAGGACCTGCCGGGTTGCCTGCTTCTGTTAACAATGTGCAAGTTGAAGAACAATAACATAATGGGAATCTTACGATAACTCTAGCACAAATTTCATAGTTTTGATACAGCATTTTACAGAAAGAAAAGGACTTATCAAACTTCAAATAAAAATGAAAATTACAAAAACCGTGAAAAATATAAAATTAAAACACACTAAAGTACCATATCCACGTCATATAACTATCAACCAAATACCAAACATGCATTATGTTGCCTTATCACCAATCATGGATAGGTGGTGCAAGTAGTGACTTCTCCTTAAGATTTCTGTGGTGGGACAACAGAAATATTTTCCAAATCAATATCTGTGCCTTTGAAAAGGGGAGATGAAGTTGATGCTATTGAGGCCAATTCTGCTGAAGTGGTGGAACCAACATTAGCGAATTCCTCACTGGTCTTGGTTTTTTCACCATCGTGTTTATTGTGTTTACCAAGAAGCTCACTCACAACTTCAGACATTGTAGGCCTCATACTACGGGCGACACTGGTGCACTTGACCGCTAAATTTAAGATGGTGAGGGCTTGTTTATAGTTGCAAGTATCCAAATTTTTATCAACCAAGTCCTTGAGCTTTCCTTTTTCATGAGCTTTATGAGCCTGCATATAAGCAACATAAAATTAGCATTGAGCTAGAAACACTCCCATTTTGATACTCAACTCGGTTCTTTCATTTGATTAATTATGACACGACAAATGCATACTATGCAAATGTCAATTAAATGTTCAAAACAGAAGAAATTAACCACAAAATTAAGGCACAATTCTGTCAAGTTTGCTTACCCTGTCTATAAGAAGCTCTGTTTCCTGGTTTGATTTGCTTACATTTTTCTTTCCACTAACAATTTCAAGTACAACCACCCCAAAACTGTAAACATCAGCTTTACTCGTTACATCTCCTTGAAAATACTCAGGCGCTGTATATCCTCTGTGACAAAATGAAATAACCATGAAGCTCTTTAGAAACTTAATTACTCTGAAACATAACAAACATAACAAGCTGTTTAGAAAGTTCACAGGGCGTATTAATTGCTACTTACTGTGAAACTTCTTTATTGATGACCATAACTTGATCTTCCTCAGGATATATACTAGCCAATCCAAAGTCTGATATCTTAGCCTCAAGATTGCCATCCAAAAGAATATTAGCAGCTTTGATATTCATATGAACAATCTTTAGTCTAGGATGCTCGTGGAGATACTCCAAACCCCTTGCTATTCCCAAGCAAATGTTAAATCTAATTTCCCATGTAAGTTTCAATTTGGATCTTGGGTCTGCAATGCAATCACATAAATTTCTATTCTTTCAAAATAGCTGAAAAATCATTATATTATGCATCAAAGAAAAATGAGCTTCTAATTTTTTGAAGAAGGTCAAGATTCAAGATCCCAAGAAGGGCAACTAAGCTTTGGAGGATCAAGATCAATACATGCATTAAAAATCATATTTAATGCTTCTCTATTTTTAACTTTCTCCTTTCTTTTAAAGTTGTTCTCTTACAAATTAGAATGACTCAAAGTCTCTTAAAGTTGTTCTCTTACAAAAGTAAAGTTGGAGTAATATATTTTAACCATTAGATTAATTACATGGTTTAGATTTTCCCAAACGCACTTAACCGGACTGCAAAGAATCAAGATCAAGCTTGGGATTAGACTATATGACTCTTTAGTCAAATCACAAAATGCATTAAATGGATCATGTCATGGCATAAGTTACAAAAACAATAATTGTTATTGAAAGCTAGAACAAGATGTTGAAAATACATTACCAAATAAAGCATCCGCAAGGGATCTGTTTGCCATGTATTCATAAACCAAAAACTGAAGGTCTTTCTCAATATGAACATCCAGCAACTTGATGAGATTGTTATGTTTCAAAACATTTATGGTGGAAATTTCAGTTTTCAATTCTTTGATTCTTTCTCTAAAATGAGCGGAAAGTCTCTTCACAGCTACAACCTGATCTTGTAGTTTTGCCTACATATATGAAACATATCAATATATAATTATATCAGAACAAAAAAAAAAAAAAGTTTACCTCATAAACTTTGCCAAATCCTCCGCTGCCAATTTCTTTCTTGTCGCTAAATTTTCCAGTAGCAGCTATTAATTCTTTGAGAGTGGCTTGTTTGTCTTGACCTATATTTATTTCTATTTCAAGCAAACATCAAGTAGAAATGTTCAGATGCCTTTCTATTTGGTTTATTAAAAGGAGGGAATTCATGTAGTAAAGGGGGTTATGAGATCATGCACTGTAAATTAATTTGAATTAGCATATATAGACTCACTTCGCAACTTTGTTCTTCCCAGAAAGCCCATCCACCAGGCAAAAAGCACTAAAAGTGGTAAAGCAATTACGATTGAAGCTATCGTAATCAATGCAATATATACAGGATGTAGTTTTCCATCAGCAACTTTGAAGTCTGAAATCCATGGATGAGAGTAAGTGGATACTCAGTTAATGTGTGCTAATGTGAACAAAATTAAGGAAAATGACCATTGTTATATAGCCTTAATTGGAGCCTTAAATATAAGTGGAAACAATATCATACAATAATACTAGAGTTATCAACTATTATCTCAACTTAATTATGTAAAAGTATTTCATTTATTTAGAGAGTTAACCACATATACCAACCCAAACTATACCATGTTACTAATGAAGAAAGTGATTTTTTAATTGTTTTTGGATAAAGTGATTAACGGAATTGAGTTTATTTGGCTAAAGTATCAAATATTTTAGTTTAGGGGGCAAATTATCAAATAGGGCATAGTTATGGAGGTAGTATTTGTTTTTAGCTTTCATTTATATTAAGGCCCACTCTCAAGAGAAAATTCTCATCTGAACACCCAAGTCGTGAGAATCTAGTCTGGACCCGGATACTATTCAGCGATACATAATACTCATCTTATACTTGAACATCTCTATACGACGATACATGGTGCCCATTCTATACATGCATGAAGACGTTCTTGTATAAGATAGACATCATGTATGGCTTATAGGGACATTTTGATATAGAATGGACATAATGTATCGCCCTATAATATCAGAGTCTAGACCAAGTCCTAACCAAGGTGCTCATGAGAGAAGCCTACTCTCATTTATCTATAACTAGTATATATGCAACTGTCACATTAAATGTCACATCAGCTGGAAAAAAGTTCAAATAGTATTTAAAATTTAGGTTTATTATTTGGTTTACTTCCTAAAAGTAATTTGAATGCTTATATTAACCCTAATATTTTTTTCGTCTCACTTTACCTCCGAAAACTAATTTTCGTGTATCATTTTACCTCATGTCCTATTTTTTCAAATTTTAGAAATTAATAAAAATAGCTCCAGACTCAGAAAAATACACGAAAAATTTTTACGGACTCGTCTTGACTACTACTAATATACTATGAGATAATATTACCAATTTTCACTATGACTATATTAAAATTTTAAGACTTAACATTTTAACCCCAAATATTTTTTGGAAACAATTTGTAATTTGACCCCATAGTAAAATAGTACTAGTCTAGACGAGTCGTAAGAATTTTCCATGTATTTTTCTGAGTCCAAAGCTATTTTTCTTTAATTTCCAATATTTGTAGAAATAGAAAAATAGTAAACAAGGGAAAAAGTAATACATGAAAATCAAGGGTAAAGTGAGACAAAAAAAAAAAAAGGGGGATAATGTGAGAATTCAAATTACTTTTAGAGGATAAACCAACTAATAAGCCTAAAATTTATATGGTTAAGGTTCCAAGGATATTGGCAAGAACTTGAAGGAGAAAAAAAAAAAAAAAGGAATACCAGGAGTCACAGAAATTGCTGATATTAGAGGTCCATTCAAAGTTGGTTCGTCTTCATAATAGTCTGTAGACCCCTTTCCAGGCCAATATAAGTGGATCTTCATTAGACCATTAGTTACAGGTACAGATGGAAAAGTTTTGGTAATTGGTTGATCTGGACCACCCACCTGATCTTTAATGTTGAAATAATTTAGTTTCCTGCCATCCTGCAAAATTGAAAATTATTTAGAATATCATATATAACACACATGTTAATTTGTAAATTGAGAACAAAACGGAAACATATGGATTAATTTACTTAAGGCTTATTATTGAATTTACCTCTCGAAACATACTCTTATTTTCACTTTACCCCTAAAAGTTGAATCTTCTCACTTTGCCTCTTGAACTTTACACTCTCATTTATACCCTTAACTTCATTCATTATCTGGAGTTTTAGAGCTCCGTTTTGAGTGATTTTTATATAGTTGTAAAGAGAATATTCATGGCTTCAAAATGAGTATGAAATTACTGATTTTGAAAAAAATTTGATAAGTCAAAAATCGAGCCGAAGTTAAGATAAAAACTGGACAAATGGATGACGTTGAGTTCGGGGGGCAAAGTGGGAGGATTTACCTTGTGATCCGAAGTTCGGGAGGAAAAGTGGGAAGATTTAACTTTTAGGGGGCAAAGTAAAAAACAGAGTGTTTCGGGGGCCAAATTCAATAATAAGCCTTTACTTGTAACGACCCGTACCTTTTAAGTACATTATAATAGGGCCCAATGTTGACTTTTGGTTCTAGCAAGATTTTAGTTTTGACCTTGGGTCCGTTAGGAAGATCTTGAGCTCACAAGTTCATTGACACGTGGCATGGGTTATTTAGAGCCCCGGTTAAAAAGTTAGGAACGTGTTAAGAGACTCAAAAGTTGACTTTTTAAATTGCCCGGACTTTAGAGTTGACTTTGACATGGTTGCGTAGAGCTCGACTTCACGAGTTCGTAGACACGAAGCAGGCGTCCATCGGAGCTACGGTTTGGAAGTTACGAATGTGGGAAGCGAGTGGCAAACTTGTAATTTTGCAAAGATGGGATTTAGAAATCAAAAATCCAGATTTTTCTAGACTCTTTCTCTCTCCACTCTCACGCATCCTCCTTTATTTCCTCTCTTTTCTTTATTTTCTAGACTCTTTCTCTCTCCACTCTCACGCATTCTCCTTATTTTCCTCTCTTCTCTCTCTCCTGTGTTCTCTCACTTTCACTCCTCTGTTCCTCTTTGTGAGTGAAATACGACCCATTTCTCAGCTCCAAATGAGAAAACTCAAAACTAGAGAAATGTTCCTTTATGTGTCTAGTTTCTACTCTCCAAAAATCAGATTGATTCGTTGAGTATTGAAACTTGTAGAGGCTTCGCACTGTTGCTGACTCAAGCAGGTCCGCCGATCTTCCTCCCTTGGTTTCGGCCTCCTCCGAGCTCCAATCTTCAAAGTTTTTGGTGGGTTTTTCTCCACTAGGTATGGGCTTTCTTTACCCTCTAATTTGGTTGTTTAATTTCGAGTATTTTGTAGGATTAAAACTTTGGGAATTTTGAGACCCGTTTCGGGTTGGCCTTGTTTGGGTGAAATTGATGGATGTTTTGTGTAATTGTGAGGTTAAGGATGGATTTGGGGTGATTTGGGACTTAATTGGTTGTTTGATTCGCGAATTTTAAGGGAAATTGAAAGTTGGAAATTTGGGGCTTCTGCCCATTTCGGGTAGATGTTTCTTACCTCATGGACCTTTAATTGAGGTTTAGAATTGGAAGTTGTATGAAAAATTGGTGAAATTCTGATTTGTGGATTGGGTGCCACCAGTTTGGGCGGCGAGGGCAGTGATTCCGACCACCCAGCTGTCTTTTCTTCTAATTATCACGAATTGAGGCCTTTTGTTAGTGAGTTATTGATTTTTGGGTGCCTAAAAGTTGTTTGAGTTGATAAATCTCTAATTTAGACCGAATTAGAAACCTTTTGAACACCGAAATGGCAGCCGAACGACCCTCAATTGAGTTTTGTGGTAATGGAAGGTATTTGGAGAGATTCAAAGGGTTAAAACGATTTGGTGGTGTCGGGTTATGAGTTGAGAAGGAAATTAAGTTGGGTTATAGTGTAAAATATAGATTGTGGAGCGTAAAGCCTAGGACGAGCACTTGTGTTTTTACGATCTTGAATTGATTAGTATTTTAACATATTGTCGTTCTCGTGTTAGGCGACACTCCCGAGACTCGAGACGATCCAGCCGGAGACCAAAAGCTAGGCTATCTCTGTGAGTGGACTTTGTTTCCTAAACTATTTTTATGAATTTAATGATTTAATTCATAATTATATTTTGAGTTATTTGAGCCGTGATTTATTTAAATTAGAAATATATTTGGTTCTGAGTTTGGCTTTCGAATTTCCTAAATGAGTGTTGATTTGAATTCTGGACATTAAATTAGTTACTTTGGGTTTTATGCTTTGGCTAGACATAAGAAATTGAAAAGATGTTTTTATGCTTGAGTTTTGAGAAAATATTGGATTTCAATGGGCTTTTGTACCAAAGGTTTACTAGTCGTGGTTTTTGAGAAATTTTAAGTATTTTATATCTTGGGAAAAGAAGTTCTGAAGAAAAGGACTTTCAAACCACCCTTCGCAGTACCCTTCAGATTGTCAGATTATATAGGTCTTTGGGACCCATCACGGCACACACATAGGCTTTGGGCCGTGTGTCGGGATGTCCTACCCTTTGTGGGTGGCCCTGCGTGCACGTATGGCAGGTATATTGGCCCTACATGTGTATGATAGACCATGGCTCTGCACATGTACAGCAGGATTATTGGCCCTGCATGCGTATGGCAGGTTGTGAGCCCTGCGCATGTACGGCAGGCTATTGGCCCTGCATGCGTACAGCAGGTCGTGGGCCCTGCGCATGTACGGCAGGTTTGGTGGGTAACTGTTTGGGTGAACGTTTTATTATTATATCAGTTTTATAAGAATGTTTCAAATGATATAAATTTCAGTTTTGGTTTGATGCTTGTCAGCTTAATTTGTTTTATTTATTTTTCAGAAAATCTCAAAGTGGATTTTAAGTATTGGTTTACTTATCCCATGAATTTTACGAAATGTTTTAAAGCTGGAGGATTTCAAAGAGGATTTGTGAGGTCTTAAGGAAACTTGAAAGTAAAGGATTTTTAATGCTTATTTTGGTTTATGTCCACTCACTGAGTTTATCTCATTAGATTTTATCCTTTGTTGTTATTTTAAATTTTCCCCCAGGTTATAGCGGTGGAACGGTCGAGCCAAAGACGTCAAGGCATTCTTGTAAAGTTGTGAAATCATAGGAATTAGTTCTCTTTGTATTTTATTTTCTTCAGTAAATTTTGTAGCATCGCTATGTAATTTTAGTGAAAACTTAATTGATTGGTTTTGAAATTTTGGGTCAGAGACCCTTTGGTTGTGGTAGAGGAGCTATGGTGCTTAGAAGTGTGTTTGTAGGTCTTCGTGGAAAAAGGGTTAGTCCAATTTCAGGGGAGGTTCTGCCGAATTTTCAGTAGGATTTTCCTTGATATTGGATTCCCACAGGATCACTCCGAGTTCCAGGATGAAATTCGGGGAGGGTCTTGTCAAAAACAACCTAATCAACTTTATATTAAAAATTTATAAACTGAAAAAAAAAAAAAAAAAAAAAANAAAAAAAAAAAAAAAAAAAAAAAAAAAAAAAAAAAAAAAAAAAAAAAAGGGTTGCAGGTATGATGCTATCCGAATCAACCCTTCCATGCCCATACTCCATTTATAGCATAGAAAACATAGATTGACATTAACCCATGAAAATATATTAGAATCTTTAGTAAAGAAAACCTTCAAAATCGATCCCATGGTTATCCTATATAAGCAAATAACCAAAGAAAAACCAAAATCAGAGAAAAAATTATGCAATCAACAAAGTAAAATCTTTACTATTATAATGTCAGAAAAGAGGTTTGGTATTATAGGCTTTACTAAATTATGATTTATCTAAAGTATTCTTCATTCAATGTAATAAATAAGGGTATAATTATAAAATACAAGAATTAAAATAAAATTTTAAAAATAAAAAAGTTCTCACTATCTTAAAATATGAAGAGAGTAGTGAGAATTTATTAAATAATAAAAATAGAAAAAAAAACTACATAATATAAATGTCAATTGACACGTGCAGAGCACGTGCTATGAGTCTAGTTAGATATAATACATGATGAGTAGGAAAATTGTTGGAGGCAGCGAGTTCAGCATGAGATATGGAGTGAGCAGGAAATTTAGAGGTGAGCTTGAGCTTTAAGCAGCTTAAAAAATGAAGGAGAAGTGGAGAGTCCAGTCGTAACCCACGTCTAAGTAGGGGGTAGATATCTTGAGGTATATAAGACTTCTGTCCTATGGTGGAGTTCAATCCATAATTCATGTAAGCGCACCAAACACGGGCTAAGGGATAATAGTCCATTTTAATTGCTTTGGCCGGTCCAATCCAATCCTCCAAATGAGCCTAACTAACTTATGTATTATATAGGTGGACATTATTGATACTATATTTTATAAATTTAGATAAAATCTAATAATATTTTTACAGGTTAAATTAATTACACATGGTGATATATTAGTTATAAATAATAATTTGTTTTAAGGCCAATGGTTTTTGTTGATTTTATGAGGTGTCAAATTGTCGAGTTATTTGGCCAAAAAAACAAAAAAACAAAACTGTAGGGTTAGGATTTTGTTCACTTTTACAATTGTTCGAAAGGGCTGCGACGTGAATGCTGTGAGCATTGGAGAGTGGGGTCATTCCCAATGATGGCCCTAACATTGATGATGGCAGCAAGTGCCAACTCTGGAACTCAAGCAGTTAAATAAGTAGCAACATTCTCTCGTTTTGTTGGACCATCTTAACTAACGTTTCAGACTTTTAGCTAACAATACGAGTAGACAGTATTATTAATACTATACTTTATAAATATAAATATATAATCTAACAATACTCTTACAGATTGAATTAGTTACAACACATGATAGTATATCGATTATATTCAATGATTTTTTTTTTAAGGTCAATGGTTTTAGTTGATTTTCTAAGGCTTCAAACTGTTAGGTTAGGATTTTGTCCGCGACCATCTTAACTAACGTTTCAAGCTTTTAGCTGTTCATGACTTGGATCCCTGTGGCATAAAGTGAACCATTTTTTGTTTTTGTTTGGGATTTTAAGAACAAGAATCTTGCTTTCAAGAACTCAGTGGGCGGAGGCATCCCAAGTTTGATATTTGTTTTTTCATTGAAAACACCCAGATTTACGACATATCCTCTAACCTTTGGTAATGTAAGCTAACCCCCTTCCTTTAGATAATGGATCTGATGGAAGCAGGATAGATTTAGTTAGGGAATTTCTCATCACAGAACGAAGGCAAGTAGCTTAATCGAAGATAAGAGAAGCCTATAAGAGATGATATGATAGTACTTTATAGCACAATTTACCAGTCATTAATAGGAGCCGGAGTATTAAGATTGAGCAAGTAAATGACTACATTGATTTCAAAGCAAAACTGCAAAAAACAAAAATGGATGGCCAAATTTCGTTTTGATCTTTGTATATTGTTGTTAAGTTTCACTTTAGTCCCTATAATTTCAATTGTCAATTTTGTCCATGTAGTTTCAATTCGAAAACACAAGCAAAATTTCGTCAATTTTGTTTGACGACAATAGCATGTGAAGCACTTGGGTAAAAGTATTTTCGGCTTTTGGGTGGTTTAACATCATTATCACAATATAAAGGGTAAATAGCCATTTTGATTCCCAAATTATTACACTTGTATCAGTGTGGCCCCCAAACTTTTAATTTAAAAATTAAAAACACTGACTTTTTCAATTTTGTTAATTGAAGATTTTTTCATCAATTCACACAGTTTTCATTCAAATTTATGTTTTCATAGCACTATGTAAAGTCTTTTTTAAGGTCAAAATGATTTCTTTCATTTAGACTTTACCATTTTTTCCTTATGCATAATTTTTCCCTCCATTTCTCACCAAATTTGAATGAAAAATATATAAATTGATCGAAAAGTCTTTAATTGAAAAAATTGAAAAAGTCAAAATCCTTAATTTTCCAAATTAAAAGTCTGAAGACTAAAATAATACAAGTTTATTAGTCTGAAAACCAAAATAACTATTTAATCCATATAAAATACCTTAAATCATGCATATCACGCTACATACCAAATTTGATCAAATTGACGAAATTATACATATGTACTTGAATTGCAACCATTAAGAAATTACAACGAGCATAATTAACACAATTAAAACTATAGAGACCAAAATGAAACTTTACCCAAACTATAGGAACCAAAAACGAAATTTGACAAAAATGGATTATCCACTCTTCACAATCATATCAACATAAGTTTTGCAACTCGACTTTGATTAATAATGCCCTGCCTTTTTCCTCTGCCACACATTCTTAGCCGAACATGAGAGAATGAGGACAACATGGAAACCCAAAGACTACACCTTCCGACTAAAAAGAAAAAAAGAAACCCAAAGGCACTAAAATTAGATGTTAGAACAGATGCCAATTTAGTCATATTCTAATATACAAAATCAATGCAGAATCATACGATTCTGGCCAAAATAAATAAATAAATTTATGATTAATACACACCTTATGGCCATTAGAGTGTCTTGTATATCACATCACACACAAGACCCATAAGCAAGATATGGATCTCACCTCAGATATCTTCGTGGTTAGGACTAGAAGATCATACTGATCTGAATACACCAGGTTACAATTATGATACCACAACAAAGATACATGTATCAAATGAGGCATGCCAAAAAATTGAGGAGACCAACAAATTGAACACCATAGAGATGAATAGACATACGTTATAACCTATGAGTGGTGGCTAACGTGCTAAATTGGAATACATACGCTCATATAAAGCACAATATAAACTGATTAGAACACAGTATGAATAGATGAACTTGTTTCTACAATTCAGCATTCATGTCTTCATCAGAAAAACATAAATGGAAAAAAACATGGTTTCTTGATAGTAACACAAACCCTCATTCATGATGCAGTCAATTCTGCCTTCTTTTTATCCTCCAAAAGCTTTAGCTCCTTACGCCAATCTTCCAGTTTTGTCAACTTGTCCAACTGCTCTGGCTTCATATCTTGCTTATGAGTTTTCCGTAGTTGGGCTTCTGTAAGTCGAATCTGCATAAGTCAACTTTCATGTAAGTGAAAATGTAGTGCATGACATTTCAAACACAAAACTGTAGACTTACAACAAGAGGGCAAAAATCTGTAATCACTTTGCATTACACAGGACTAATTTATATAACTAACAATGAAGCAGGCATCTAACAGACGGGAAAGGATAAAAATGAGATGAAGGCTGGCTAAGTATTGCCATCAACCCAAGAATACTTCCTTTAGTCAAACGAAAAATATGCTGACAACTCAGATCATTGTCATCATCACATTTTCTTCTCGCTAATTTTTATTTTCAAGGCAACGTGATTTCTGGACAGTATTTAAAGCAAAAGAATAGCATATACTATTATACTCAGCCATTATATGCACGGTATCGGTTTATTTTCTTTCAAGTGCACTTCAATAAAACAAATTTTTTACAACCTTATGATGTTATATTCTTACGTGCTTGGCCGTGATAATTATTCTACATATCTACTAGAGGATATTATTTAAATGACACGATTTATAAGAACCCAAAGATTCTGATGTTTAATTGACAAAAGAAAGGCATATACTATTCTACTCAGCCATTATATGCATGGTATTGGTTTATTTTCTTTCAAGTACACTTCAATAAAACAAATTTTTTATAACCTTATGATCTTATGTTCTTAATGCCTGGCCATGATAATTATTCTACATATCTACTAGAGGATATTATTTAAATGACATGAATTATAAGCACCCAAAGATTCTGATAAGGAGACAATTATGACACGCCAAAAGGAAAGGGCTACATATTTCCTTGACTACCAAAGCAGTTTCACAGTCCTACTAGAACATTGAACACAGAAAGTCAACATCATTTCCAGGCAAAGGTAAATGAATGATAAATAATACCTTCTTTTTAAGAGCTCAAATTCTTTTATCAACATCTTGAACCGGACCTTCTGGATTCGAATCCTCTGTTGAGTCAGGTGGAGGGGTAACTAGAGAAGGATTAGAAGAAACACCTAGCTCGTTCATCTGAGTTGTCAATGAGTTGACAGATCCTGATACATTACTGAAATTTTCAACAGATACCTCTTCTTCCTTTGTTTCCCCATCACCCTCCATTTGTTCCACGTTTTTCTCCTTTTCAAGAGCAGCCTGCAGGACAGAGATAAACAAAGGAAAACAAGAAGCTTGAGTGAAATCAGCAACTTTGCAAATCACAATGAACTACTGTTTTGGTGTTATTTACACGGATGCCAAAGACTATAATTATTGTTCAACTAAGAGTAATGCCTGAGTTCAGAACAGAAAAAGTATGTGCTTTGTGAAAAGTTGAAAACCATTTCTGGCTTCATTTAAAATGAAAGGTTCTTACTTAGTCTAAGACTAAGATTGAGGATCCAAATAGCTGTGTTTTTTATTTCCTCTGCATTGTTAGCAAAAAAGAACAAATATGATTCCTCATTATTTAATAAGTCATTGAACACATGGATAAACCCCTCAACAGTCACACATGGATGAAAAAATGGATCATTACCAATTATTTTTGCTCCTTTGAAACATTATTCAATCATAATTTCTATCTTGGAAGACAAAAATTGGAGGGGCAGGAAGTTGAGGACGTAAAATGGCAAAGGTATAATATCGAGAAGCACAGGTGGATCTAGAGTGGGATGGATCACAAAGTTGCCCCAATCAAATATTTAAGACTTTTGGGGCCTCTCAAAATATGTAAAACCATTTGACACCCCAAATAAAACCCTAAAAGGGGTGAGCTTAAAAATATTAATAAATTACATTGTTTTTCTTCTGTTATGGAGATCACTAAACTTTTCTCCAGAAGAAATCTAACATCGTTTCTATAGAATAAATGAACAAAAAAATGAGGAAAATAATAATGATACAATAGTGTTAGATTGGTTAGAAGGAAATATCCTTTTTCTTTATTTAAGCTTAAATATAAATTTTTTTTTGGACCAAA